>CAUYTI010158919.1:0-10819 GCA_963575145.1 Galago senegalensis | reverse complement strand
TCCGCCTCCCAAGTAGCTGGGACCACAGGTGCCCACCACAACGCCGGGCTATTTTTTGGTTGCAGCCGTCACTGTTGTTTGGCGGGTCCGGGCTGGGGATTCGAACCCACCACCTTAGGTGTACGTGGCTGGCGCCTTAGCTGGTTGAGCTATAGGCGCCGAGCCAAAACACTTTTCAAAGAACATAAATTTAGCAAGTTTGGCTGAAAGCAATGGGGAGCCATTGAAGGTTTAAGCAGGAGAAGAGCTTGTCTAGAGCTGCACTTAGAGGAAACACAGGCTGTGGGGGGAGGAGGGAAGAGGGGAGGACAAGCTAATGGCTTGGAGCCAGTGAAGTGGCTAAAAGGGATCTGAATAGACATTTCTCCAAAGAAGACTGTACAAATGGCCAATAAGCATCTCGAAAGATTCTCACCCTCAATAGTCCAGAGGGAAATGCAAATCAAACCACAAGGAGATACCACTTCACACCTACCAGGTGAGGCAACAGTGGCAGGGATCTGAACATAGCCTTTGGAGGGGACTAGCCTGCCCCTCTGGCATCCACTGGACGCTCTCTTCTCAGCTCCAGAAAGAGGAGCTTCTCCTCTCCTTGTGCTCCCTAACCGGAGAAGAGCCTTAGGAAGTCCCTGACCCTCCCTGACCTGGCCTGGAGCCCCTGACCGCCCCAATGCTTCCGGAGAGGATGCTGCCCTCATCCATCCCAGCTATGTTTACATCCCTCTTCCTGGAAGTGGGTTGGGCACCAGCCTGGTAAATCTGGTGGGGATGGGAGGGAGGCATGGGATCCGGGCATGTGAGAAGCTATGGGATGGGGCAGTATGGGTGAGGGAGGTTGGCCTGACCAGGGCTGGTAGGTTGGAGCAGAGCACCTTGTCTGGTCCTAAGGTAGCTTCTTACTGAACAGCTTTCTCCACCCCTCCCCCACAAAGCCCTGAGACGCATACCAGAACTCAGATAAGGGAATATAAGGAAGGAGAATTCAGTCTTAAAAGCCTAAGTCACAACAGTTAATGTTTATTGAGTACTTACCAAACACTCTATGCTAAGTGCTTTTTGTGCCCATCTCATCTGATACTTTACAAAATCCTGTGGGGTAGGTCCTATTATTATCCCCATGTGACAGATGAGGAAACTGAGCCTTAGAGGGTTTCAATAACTTGCCCAGTATTACACCAGGAAGTAGGCCAAGGGAGTTTCATGAAACTAGGTTCGAAATTGTGTTCTAGACAAAGGAGAAAGATTGCAGGACACGCACTGTCTCCTTCCAGCTTTCCTGCTCCACGGCCCAGCCCAGTGCAGCCCTGCACCCACAGCTTTTCAGGCCCTAGGGGTGGGGCAGGTAGCACCCTGAGCAGACAACTGAAGGTTACCCCCAATTCCCAGCTGCCTGGTATGATGCATGTCCAGAGACTTATTTCTAAAGACATTCTTATTGTCTTGGTCCCAGGCCACAAGAGAAGGGGAAAGGTCAGGAAAAGCTGAGGGCTGTGCTCCCTCCAAGCTTTTCTGGGGCAGGGAAAAGGAACCCTAAGAGTGTAGGGGCAGTCCTCCCCCACCCCAGGCTGAGCCCTTGGACAGGGCAACAGAAGGCTGTCCAGGAGGGGGCGCCACAGAGCAGGGTGAGGAGCACCATCAACCACTCAATGGGCAGCTGGATGTGTTTCCATCCCAGAACCAATGAAGGGAGGTCTGGAAGGGTAGAAGCTAGATTTCAGGAAAAATCCCCAATAGCAAGAGGTTCTGCATCGGAGAAAAAAGGCTTGGGGTCTCCCGGCTGGTGGAGATGCTGGCTAGCCTTGAGGCAGGGGGCTGGTTGAAAGGGTTCTGCCCTTGGGTGATGAAGATGGTGCCAAACCTGGTGGAGGACCCAGCAGCCTGGATCCCCAGATCCCTGATGTCATCTCAGCTTGGAGGTGAAAGGATGGACTGGGTGGCCTCGTCCCGCAAGTCTTCCGGGCTGGAGAAAAGAGTTGGCTGTGTGGGGCGGGCATCACTCACACCCCAAATATTTATGGACTGTGTTCCTAGTACTGGGCCTGCAGCCAAGGCCCTAGAGTCAGGCCCTGTTGTGTCCATTACTCTTGTCTCACTCAGACAAGCAGGCCCTGGACCCAAGGAGGGCAGCTGGAGGAGGCAGGAGCCTCGCTCCCTCTGCTTGGTGTCCGGGTGCAGGAGAACAGTAGCTACTGCCTAACCCCTCCCAGCCCACCCAGCCCGCAGGAGGCTGGCTGCATCCCAAGTGCAGCCTCTGAGGAGAGGCTGGGAAGCTCGGGGAGGGGCGGGGCCTCCCTGGATCCTAGGATGGGTGGAGAACAGTCTCTCTTTTCTCCCTAGCTCAGATTATCCAGCCCCCAAGAACCAGGGCTCCCCCAGGGCCAGGCTAGGTTGGACAAGCTGCTGCCTGCCTTACATCCTGGGCGGGAGACAGTCTCTGCAGGCAGAGCGGACAGGAAAAAATAATCAAGGAGTTTGACAGGGGGTGCTGCCTGGGCCTTGGCTACCTCCTGGGCACAGGGCTGCATCACACACTCATAACACACGCAGAAAGGCTGAAGGGGGGCCCCAGATAGTCAGCTTTGTGCTGCCCACTGCCCCAGGCCAGCTCCCAGGACCCCTGCCCAAGTCCCTTCTGGAGCCTTCTCCCCTGCTCCGCCCACTCTGTCTCCATGACTGCAATTCTACCTTGCTTTTGTCGGCCCTCTGTCTGTCTGTCTGTCTGTCTCTTCCCCTCTACACCACCACATACACCCTTCCCCAGCTCTCATATCTGTAGGGACAGGCTGGGACAGGCATCCAGGGGCCACCCGTCCTACAGGGGGTTAGGAGGAGGAGGGAGCTGTGCTAGAAGAGGGCACACATTCCCTGTCTCTTTCAGGCCCCCACCCCGGGCCTTGGGAGGTTTGGGGTGGAAACATAGAAATAAACAGTGTCTTTGGGCCAGGTGTGGTGGTTCATGTCTGTAATCCTAGCTTTCTGGGAAACCTAGGCAGGAGGATCACTTGAGCACAGGGGTTTGATACCAACCTGAGCAAGAGAGTAAGATCCCATCTCTACCAAAAGTAGAAAAATTAGCTGGGCATTGTGGCAAGTACCTGCAGTCCCAGTTGCTCTGGAGGCTCAGGCAGGAAGATCACTTGAACCCAGGAGGGTGAGGTTGCCATGAGCTAGGCTGATACCACACACGGCACTCTAACCTGGACAACAGACTAAGATCCTGTCTCAAAATAAAACAAAACAACAACACACCCAAAACAGCATCTCTGCCCCTCCATGTAATTTATGGAGCTAAAACTGGTTTCAACCAAGCCTCTCCTGACCAGGTAAACAGTTGGACCTCTTTCCCCAGACAACCCCCAAGGAAGCTGCAGGTCATCTGCCTCCTGTCCAGTCCAGGAGGGGCTGGCAGCCTGAGCGGCTGACCCTGCCCAGTCTCCACCTCTCCTCTGCAGATGGGTGTCCCTGGCTGGGACTGGACATAGGGAGGAGTGGGACCTGCAAGGCAGAGAGGGGCCCCGATTCCTGCCCATCCAGAGTGGGACAACAGGTTGGTCCTTCCACACCTTTTTCGGGTCCTCAGCCAGGGCAGCAAGGGCAGACTCAGGGGTTTGGTGGAAAATGTTGCATCACAGGAGATCAGACCCCCTTCCTCTCCTTCCCCACCCACTAACTTCTAGAAGATCCTCCTGCATCTCCCTGGCTCCCACCCTCTGCTGCCCTCCCTTAGGAGGAAGAAGTCTTCCATGTGGACCTGACCCTTCTCTGGTTGACCCAGGTGCAGGTGAGCACCTACCCTGCACACTACATGTGGCACCCTGGGGAGGAGACCCTGAGCCCATCTGCCGCCACTGCTGCTCAGGACTTGATATTGTCTGTGTGCTGGGAGTTGTGGATAGGCACAAGGACAGAGATAGTTTCTCTGAGGAAGGCATCTAGGAAGGTTTTCTGGAGGAGGTGGTATTTGAAGATGGGTCTGATGACAAACAAACTGGGTTCTCTTCTCTCTTGGGGGCTACGTACACCCCTGCCAGCCCCCACCCCCATCAACATGGAGCCTTCTTTACCACCAGGAACAAAGTAGTCCCCAACAGCCCTGCCACCTCACCAGGGCACCTACCTCTTCTCTCCTGCTCCTGCTGTGCTAGACACACACCCTGGTATGTGATGGAGTCTCTCCAAGCCACACCTGTGCATTGGAACTAGTGAAATGCCACTTCCTAAGTCTTTCTGCTGATGAGCTGGGGCCATGCTGGTGATGTCCAGGTCCTGGAACAGGCAACATGGTCAAAGGCTTCAAAATCTTTGCAATCTCCAAACTATATGAGGCAAATTAAATCCTGCAGATAAACTTCTTTCCCCTGACTCACCCGCCTGGCCTTCAGTAGCCGCTCCCCCCAACCTACCCCTAACTTGTTCCAGCAGCAGGTCACTTGTTTCTAGCTGCTCAGGGCCGGCCCATCTTCTCTTTGGGGACTGGGACCTGTATTTAATCCCTTGCTTCTTTGGGGGTCGGCGGAATCCTTTCACCCAAGGATAGGTCTGGACGGGGAATGGGGGGAGGCTCTCCTTCAAAGCCCCGGAGGTCAGGGAGGTGAACATCCATGACCTCATCTGTGCTCACATCTGGCCAGAGGGCCTGAACTTCTGCAAGTTGAGCGGGAGTATCCAGCCGCTGGGCTGGGTGGGCTCAAGAGCGCATCTGATTTTCCTGGCTGCTTCTACATGAAACCCCAGGGCAAGTCCCCCACATTTCCAGACCCAGCTTCCCCCTCCCACATCACAAAAACACACTGGAGCCCCTGGAGCCCCACCCCTCCCTGAGGGTCCCGAGGTTGCCCTGGCTTCCCCCTCCCTGTCAGCGGCTCTCCCTGCTCTTACTGCATTCTCTGCTTCCTCCTGCCTCTCACCTGTGGGCTGTGAGCAGCCCAGGTGTGGAATGCAGCCCCCCTTCCTTTTAATTCCTCCCTAAATACTCTCCACTAAGGCAGTGGGGGGGTCATTCTTGAGGGGTGGGGGCGAGGGAGGAGGCAGAGGGCCTACTTTTCTACTTTTCCACCCATCACTGAATATCCCACTCTCTGCTTGTCCCACTTTGGGTTTTTTTTTTTTTTTTTAAGATGGAGTCTCACTTTGTCACCCCAGTAGAGTGCTTTGGCATCATAGCTCACAGCAACCTCAAACTCTTGGTCTTAAGCGAGTCTGTTGCCTCAGCCTCCTGAGTAGCTAGGGCTACAGGCACCTGCCACAATGCCTGGCTATTCTTAGAGATGAGGTCTTGCTCTGTCTCAAGCTGGTCTCTAACTTGTGAGCTCAAGCATTCCACCTGCCTCAGCCTCCCAGGGTGCTGGGGTTACAGGTGTGAGCCACCTCCCCCGGCCACCTCGATATCTTGATGCTTTTCAATCTCTCTCTCTCCACATCTCTCCTCAGGAACTCTCTCCTACATGGTCTTCTGAAACCCAGAATGCTCCCAGGCTATACTTTTATTATATTTATTTATTTTTAGGGACAAGGTCTTGCTTTGTTGTCCCAGCTAGAGTTCAGTGGTGCCACCATAGCTCATTGCAACCTTAAACTCCTGGATTTAAGTGATACACCAGCCTCAGCCTCCCAAAGAGCTGGGTTACAGGCATGAGCCACCTGCCCTGCCCTACCCCCACCCCAGGCTATTAGGTAGATCTATTTCTGTCTCTGTTTCTTGTCCTAAGAACGCATAGCAAATTATTTTCCAGACAAAGTCTTCTCTCTTTGGGGAATTTTGCTGTCAGCTTTCACAATTTTGTGTGTACGTGTGTGCGTGCACTTCCTTCTCACTCCACACAATTGGGGAAAGTGAACCCAGGAAGTGGGTAGCCCAGGACCTTATAGAATGAGTAACAAAGAAGGAATAAGAATCTAGAATTTGGCTTGGTGCTGTGGCTTCAGTGGCTAAGATGCCAGCCACATACACCTAAGGTGGCAGGTTCGAATCCAGCCCGGGCCTGCCAAACAACAATGGCTGCAACCAAAAAATAGCCGGGCCTCGTGGCAGGTGCCTGTGGTCCCAGCTACTTGGGAGGCTGAGGCAAGAGACTCGCTTGAGCCTAGGAGTTCGAGGTTGCTGTGAGCTGTGATACCACAGCACTCTACCCAAGGAGACAGCTTGAGGCTCTGTCTCCAAAAAAAAAGAATCTAGGATTCTTAACTTCCCATGGGCAAAGGCAAATTAATGCATCTCTCTGGGTCACCATTTTATTTTTGTTAGTTTTTGTTTTTGGTGTTTTTTTTGAGACAGAGTCTCCCTCTGTCACCCTGGTAGAGTACCATAGCATCATAGTTCATAGCAACCTCAGACTCCTGGGTTCAAGCGATCTTCCTGCCTAAGCCTCCAGAGCAGCTAGGACTACAGGTGCCCTCCACAATGCCCAACTCATTTTTCTATTTTTAGGAGAAATGGGATTTTACTCTCTTGTTCAGGTTGGTCTCAAACTCCTGTGCTCAAGCGATCCACCACACTGGCCTCCCAGAGTGCTTGGATTATAGGTGTGAGCCACTGCACCCAGCCCATTTTATTTTACTTGAATAGACATAATTTACTGGAGTGCAACAGAGAGACCAAAAAGTAGGTGGGTTTTCACAAAATGAACACAGCTGCGTAACCAGAGCCTAGGTTGAAAAATAGAAGATTTCTGGCATCCCCCCAGCTCTCTTGTATTCCTTCCAATCTCTGCCCTCCTGGAAGGAAACTCTCATCCTGACTTCTACTACCGTAGACTACTTTTACCCACTTTTGGACTTTCTTTTTATTTATTTATTTATTATTTTTTTTATTGAATGGTAACTATGTACATTAATGCACTTCTGGGGTACAGTGTGGGGTTTCCACATGCAATCTGAAATACTTCCATCAAACTGGTCAACACAGCCTTCATGTCATTTTCTCAGTTATTGTTTTAAAACATTCACATTCTACTCTTAGAAAGATTCACTTGTACCCCTGTAGCTTGTTTTAGTTTTTAAAGATTATGTTTAAAAAAAAAACTTTAGTCCCCATAGGTTGTACTTGAGCACATGATGTGAATTAAAAGTCCAAGTATTTTTACTTTTTAGACAAAAGTCCATGTTCTCACAACCTTTAATAATTCTTTTCCTTGGTGTGTGCATGCTATAGTTTTCTAGTATTTTGTTTTTTCTTCTTTCTTTCTTCTCCTAAATGTGAATGTTCTATATGTGTCTACCATATTCCTTTTTTTCTTCAATTCCCTTAAGAATTAAAATAAAATACATATTTCTAAGTGTACTCCCCTCTCAGAAGATTCCTTCCTGCTGACTCTCTGTTGAAGTGGTGTGAACACCTCCACCCCATTCCTCAGCAGCCCAGGGTTACCAGCAGGGATCCTGCCAGCCCAGGGCCCCTCTTTCCCACATCTAATCACATGCAGGTAACCAAACTTTAACAGTGAGTTTCATGATACTTACCTTAAGCTCCAAAGTATTGCTCATAAGACATGACTAGAGCCATAACATAAGAGCTGGAGGAGTTTTTGAGGTATAGATAACAAAACATAAAAACAGCTTTCATATATAATAGATTAAATAATTGCATATAATCACAATTGTATATAAACCAAAACCTCCCCCACTATGTGACAGAATGACCAGTGAGTCAGCCTGTGCTTCTCTGATATGACCACTCTTGGCATTTATATTTCTAATCAACCTTGACAACCATTGTACATCAATCAGAGAGACATTAATAGGGTCTGGGAAATATCAGTATACATACAAACACCCCCCTTTAGTTAAGGGAACCAGCCCTCTACAAAGTAATCCCTGCAGACTTTAGCTGTAAATGAGTTGCTAATCAGAAAGGCCTCAGGACAAAGGTAAGTGGGATAAATTCCTATTTACTGAATTAATCTTACTGGTTCCCTGGGTCCCCTTCTTCTTTTTGGAAGCACTTCTGGCAGTCTGATTTGGGATTTTTATCTGGCACTGTTCTGAGACTGGGGCTTTGGGGCCTATATTAATTTTAGATCCCAGTCTGTGGAGATTAGTCAATTCTATGAACTCTAATGTAGTAGTTGAAATAGTTTTCAGGAGCAAAAGTGCTTGCCTATCTGATCCTTACTTTTCAGTACGAATTCCACCTTAACATTCTATGTTAAGGACGCGTATGATTAATTCATTACCCAAGATTACAGCAGTATGCTAAAAGCTACCTGGAGGCATTTCTTTTGGTGTGAAATATTAAAGATTCAACATTTTTATCAGTGCACCTAATTCATATTCCTGAGCCTGTGGGCTGAGAAAGGAACTTGGAAATATTCAGTCATTTTTTTACCATCCGTTTGTTAAAATGTTTAAGGGGATTATTGCTTTAACTACCTCTTGATAAGAACAAGGACAACTCTGTTCAGGAAAGCTAAAATATAAAAACTAAAAAACATAGCGTCTCTTCTTTATAAAAATGATACAAATCGGGTTTTGACAATAGTATACCTTGGGGTACTTGAACAATAGTACAACTAAAGGCTTTCCTGACAAAGGGAATGGCTAATACTTTATGATCACTAATAAATAAAAACTGAAATACACAATCCCATATGGAGTAAATATGAGAATACTCTATATTATCAGCTATCTCCTACTCTATATTATCAGCTTATCAGAGCAGGTTTGAATAAGAATTCAAAATTCTTCTGAAGTAGCTTCAGAAATATATTTGAATGCTTAGATTTCAGTCAAAATGTGACTGAAATTCACCATTACTTTCAGTGAAATAGCAACATCATACCATGAAGAATGAATTTAAAAGCTGGGAAAAGTTGGCAGCTTCAGGATTCTGCTCTTTCGCTCCAGAGAAGGCCAGGATTGCTGAGCTGAGTTTTTGAGGGTCCAGTGCAGAAAATGGTCTCACTCTCAATTTTTGGTGATTAGGGAGAGATATAATTAGGCCTATAGTCAGATGATATCGCCTATTCTTTTTTTAAATCATAACATAGACACAGAGAAGAATGTATAATATAAAATATATTTGCCAAGTTTTAAGAATTACTTTAAAGAAAACACCTGTATAGCGGCCATCCATTCAAGAAATAAAACTAGCCACTCCTTACCTGTGTGCACCTTCTTCATTATCCAGAGGGGCTGAAAGCTATAACTTAATTATAGCCTAAGAATATGGGGAGGAGGGAAGGGGAGGGGAAGGGAGAGAGGTAGATGGGTGGAGGGAGCTTGATTGGAGGGAGCACCTCTATGGTTTATCTCACAGAATGAGTGAATCTTTCTAAAAGTAGAACACAATAACTAAGAAAATGACATAAAGGCTATGTTAACCAGTTTGATGAAAATGTTTCAAATTGTATATGAAAACACCACACTGTACCCCATGATTATATTAATGTACACAGCTATCATTTAATAAAAAAAAGAAATATTTTCTAGAATCTCAAGTGGAATATTGATTTTGCTCTTTCAAATCAAAAGTCTTTGCTGAGCTTGAGATTATGTGCAAAAGGGTCATCATTGACTAAAAATAAGATAACACATTCTTCAATGAAAGGCAAAAATTTAAAAATATATTGAAATCCCTTTGGAAGAAGTCTTTGGGAGCAAATCATCATGAGACCATGGAAGAATGCAGGTAAGGCACATATGTAGAAGCATTTTAAAGTCGATGTGTACCAAGTCAAATTCTAAGCACAATTGCACGATTACAGTGCAATTACTGAGCACTATATTAGGGTTCTCCAGACAAAAAAGAACCAATAGGTTGTCCACATATGTAAGAGGAAATTTACTTTGGAAATTGGCTTCCATGCTTATGGAGACCAAGAAGTCCCACAATCTTTTGTATGCAAGCTGGTAAACCAGGAAAACCAATGGTGTAGCTTAATGAAAGTCCAAAGCCCTGAGAACTAAGACCACTGCTGTCCATGGGCAAAGAAAGTGGATGTCCTAGCTCAGGACAAGAGAGAATTTACCTTTCCTTTGCCTTTGTGTTCCATTTAAGCCCTCAACAAATTGGATGTCAGCCAACCCCGTTAGTGAAGGCAGTCTTCTTTACTCAGACTGCAAGTTCAAATGCTATTCTTCCAGAAACATCTTCACAGACACACCTGGAAATAATGTTTTACCAGCTATCTGGGCATCCCTTGGCCCAGTCAAGTTGACACATAAAATTAACCATCCTGAGCACCACGTGAATTTAAGACAGTTTGGTGAGTGTTCTAGAGTGTGCGAATACTTGTTATTAAAATAATTGCTACACACACACAAAGTTTCTGTGGCAAACTACATTATTTAAAAAAACTTTCCTTTAAAGAAAGGTTTTCACCTCTTAAAGAAATACATAGCATAAAATAGTTCCCCAAGTACTTTGTCTAAAGATGGCCTTTTTTTTTTTTTTGGAGAAATGGTCAAAAAGACTTGAGTTTTACAGATGCATATTGAAAGGATATCAATATGTATATCATCAATCAAATATTTATAGATCCCCAAATCCAACTTAAGCTAGAATAAGACATTAGACATTAGAAAAAAAGACTTTGGGCTCAGCGCCTATAGCTCAACCAGCTAGCTTAGCCTTAGGCTATAGGCGCCAACCACATACAACTAAGGTGACGGGTTTGAATCCCCAGCCCGGACCGCCAAACAACAATTATGGCTGCAACCAAAAAAAAAATAGCTGGGCATGGTGGCGGGCGCCTGTGGTCCCAGCTACGTGGGAGGCGGAGGCAAGAGACTCGCTTGAGCCCAGGAGTTGGAGGTTGCTGTGAGCTGTAATGCCACGGCACTCTACCCAGGGGGACAGCTAGAGGCTCTGTCTCAAAAAAAA
>CAUYTI010158917.1:0-37240 GCA_963575145.1 Galago senegalensis | reverse complement strand
ACCCGCCCTCCCTTGTCTCCCTAAGTATGCCCCTGTCGGGGCCCCTGCCCCACTGTCATGTCTCTCCCTCCTTCCTGTTCGCTCTTACCTACTTCCCCCAACTTGAGTTAAACTGAGTTTTTCTCTTATGTGGGCAAGTATCCGTCCATCTACTGGCCTCATATTAGTATTGACTACACTGGATACTTGCTTTTCCATGTAGTTATACTTTGCTAAAGAGAACATTCTCCAGCTCTCCAAGTCTATCCAGGTCAACAGAAAAGATGCAAAGTCTCCGTCTTTTTTATGACTGAATCATACTCGCTGCTTGAAATTTGTCTTTCTGACATTGCTTTCCCACCTCAGCAGCAGAGCTAGGCAAGGGACCATTTGGCCACAAATTCTAAAATATCTATTATTTGGCCCTTGATAGAAAAAGTTTCTAGACCACAGGTCTAGAATATCAACCCTCCAAAAGGAAAGCAAAGAAAGCCCACTGGCTGGTGCTGTGGGTGTAAAGTACTAACTGCGTACGTATATCTAAAACTGAAAAGAAATTCAAGGTACCCAGGCTAATTGCATTTTCAGAAAAGGTGACAAGGAAGATAACCTGAAAACAGCTGACATGACAGATCGGAATGTGACTACTTCCCATATTCCCAAGACCCTCGCGCAGAGTCTACTCTGCACAGACTCTACGCCTATGGGACTGAGATTCTGAAGGGACTGGGAACTTTTTTTTTTTTTGTGAAACAGTCCCATCCTGTGTCCCATCCTGTGCCCCTGCACAGAGTGCAGTGGCTTGGTAGCTCACTGCAACCTCAGGCTCTGGCTTATGGGCATCCCGCTGCCTCAGCCTCCAGAAGCCACTGGGATTATAGGCGCTCGCCACGGGTGCCCGGCTGGGTTTTTCCATTTTTTTCGTGAGTTGGGGTCTCACTCTCGCTCAGGCAAGTCTCTAACTCCTGAGCTCCAGTGATTCTCCCTGTCAACCTCCCATAGTGCTGGGATTACAGGCGTGAGCCACCACGCCCGGCCGGGATTGGGGATTTTAATGACCAAACTCTCCTTCATTCACAGCGAGAAACGTAAAAGCATCCAGAGGTCATCCATATGCTGTTTGTTAAGCACATGTTCAGTAAAACATACGCAATCCGTAAATGGGGGATAACTTTAAGTAAACATTCAGTTTAAAAAAAAAGTTTTACGGGGGAAGAAATAACCAAATTTAAATGCATTCAAGCCAAAGCCACCTTACCAAAACTGTCACTAAGCAAGGCTCTCCCTTTCCCAAAGTGGTGACTCAAGGAGAACGTGGGTGTCTACATATGCCTAGATGGAAACCACATGAGGAACACGCAGGTCGGAGGCATGGTAGGAAAGCCTGCATTAGAAGGCTCTGGTCACAAGTCTGCCAGCAACAAGCCATGTGTCCACGTGCCAGGCACGGAACATCCCAGGACTCAGCTTCCCCAGGGAAGGGACCCTGCTAGACCATCTCTGACTGTTACTTGAGAAATTGGGTGCAGCCGCCTGTCCCATCAGCCTGATGCAGAGGCGGGGATCAGACCCAACAAGCTTTCCTGTCGGACGGCCACGGTTCTGGAGAACAGTGAGAGTGGCCTCCCAATTCTGTTCTGCCTCAGTTACAATTCTAATAGTTTTCAGAGTAGGAATACAAGGCAACAAAGCTAGCAAATTTTAACTTTATCTGATAGGACATGACATCAAAGTAGCCTTCACTCTGACATGGCAAAATGTTTAAACAACAGAAAGGTAATTTTCACTTAACAAAATATCTAAGGGAATCATTAAAGAAAAGAGCATATCATCAAAGTAACCTTTACACTAGCAATATCACACGCCTATTGTCTCTGTGTGACTACCTCCCCCAGAGTCTTTTGAGACCAACACCCCCACAATCATGGAGAAAACTTAACTAGATAATCAGGGAAGGTGCGTGGGGAAGGCCAAACAGATGTGGTCAGCTGTGCTGCTTCAGCTCAGCCCCTTGGATTCCATCCTGCAGGCCACTTTTCTGGCTTCTGAGGGCTTTTCCATGTTGAGATTCATAAAAATTAACCAAACATTAGAATGTATTTTAGATCAAGGGAAGTTGATTAATTTAATGAACATAAATAAAATCCTCCCTAGCTTTCTGATATCTTTTTTTTTTTTTTTTGAGACAGAGTCTCACTATGTCACCCTTGGTAGAGAGTTGTCATAGCTCACAGGAACCTCAGACTCTTGGCCTTAAGCAATTCTCTTGCCTCAGCCTCCCAAGTAGCTGGGACTGTAGGCACTTGCCACAACGCCCAGCTATTTTTTGTTGCAGTTGTCATTGTTTAGCAGGACAGGGGCCAGGCTCAAACCCACCAGTCTCAGCGTATGTGGCTGGCATCCTACTCACTGAGCTACGGGTGCCGAGCCTCTTTTTTATTTTTGTCCATTGAGACAGACTCTCACTATGTCACCCTCAGTAGAGTGTGATGGCACCATAGCTCACAGCAACCTCAAACTCTTGGGCTTAAGTGGTGCTCTTGTCTCAGCCTCCTGAGTAGCTGGGACTACAGGTGCTCGCCACAACTCCCAGCTATTTTTTTTTTGTTTGCTTGGTTTTTTGTTTAGCAGACCCAGGCCGGGTTCAAACCCACCAGTGGCTAGTGCCCTAACCACTGAGCTATGGGTGCCCAGCCTGATGTCTTTCATTTACAGTGTTTCCATAGACTTTCTATACTTGAAATAATAAATTTCACATAAGCCCTACTATTATCTAGACTTCCAAGATCCTTAATGCGTTAAACCTCGCAGATCAGATAGAAAACTGTAGAGAAAGGGCAAGGAATAAACACAGAAGTCCCCCGAGAAGAGTAACGCAGTTAAGAGACAGCCTGTGGCCTTCAGCAGCTGTGTGATCACCCAGTGACGGTGCTCACTTTAGGAGTGAGGCACAGAACCGGGGGACCTCACGTCAACACTCTCTTCCTAGTTCTCAGCAGCAGCAGTAATGAAGGCTGCCCTCCGGGGGAAATTAGAATGAGATTTGGGAAATGGCACCAAGCACATAATAAAAGAATAGAAACATGTTAGAGGAAAGCTCGATGTTACCAAAAGAGCGAAGATAATAGAGGGGTGCAGAAAGAACACTGTTTATTTCCTGACTCGTTCCCCTAACAGAGGAGAACACTCGGGAGGCACAGACCCAAAAAGTCATATCAACCCAAACACCAGTATTTAAACAACTACATGCCACAGTAAAGGAAAACACAAGTATATTCTAGTGACAGGAGGGGAGAGAGGGGAACAGGGAAAGGGGAGGAGGAGGGTGACCGGCAAGGGGTAAAAGGCTCAGCTGCACCCTGAACTTTACCTTAGAAATGAAAACAATGTAACCTGAGCATTTGTATTCTCGTATTAATCTGAAATTTTAAAAAAACACCAGGGGCCAGTGATGTGGTATGAGGAAGGCCCTGGACCCCTGGGTGTTTGGCACGGAAAGCTGGGAGCATTTTGGCAAGTGCTTACAAGGCAGGGCCAGGAATCAGACCCAGGGATTGTCAGGGAGAATAGCCTGGAGCCCAGAGATCTGAAGAGGCTGTGGGAGGCCACCTGGAGAGAAGGGGAAGGTCAGGACCAGCCCTTGAGGGAGGAGGAATCTGTCCGGGTCAGAGGGAAGACAAATGCCGGGCCAAGGGGTGATGGTGGCACCAGGGAGAGAGCACCCAACTGAGCCGAAGGCTGCAGGAAGAGCCAGAAGGAGAGGCCTGCACATCAGCTGCTGGGAGTAATGACAAGGCTGTCACTTGTGCCCAGAGCAAGAGCTGTTTTCATGCAGCGCTGGCCTAGGAAAAGGGCTGGGGAAAAGCAGAGCAGTCAGTGGCCGGGAGGATCCAGTCAAGGAACAACCGTGGCGGAGGCAGCTGAACCAGGAGGATGTAAGGGTCACTCAGAAAGCAACGTCTGAGGAAGTCAGTGGGCCCCAGTGATGATCGGGTCCCAGCTCAGGGAAGGGAGAAGGCTGATGGGATCATAGGGCCATGCGCTGGACAGTTGTACGTGTGCAAACAGAAGTCCTCCAAGGTTATGGCGAGACTCAGCGTGCACAGAGAGACCAGGAAGCAGATGGGACAAGTCCTGGGTGAACCAGGCCCTCCGTCTACACCTCCAGGACTATAAAATCCCATCCCTCTGCTGGTGCAGGAGGGACAGCCACCCGGGAGTGCAGGGGCTGGGCCTCTAACTGGCCCTGTGACAGCTTTTCATGAGGTTTTCCTATTTTTAGGCCCACCTTCAACTTCCTATTCCTTATCCTTTGGGGGACTTCTTTTTTTTCCAAATAAATTAGGGTTCTCCTTGGCATTTCCTATGGTAGTGGACCACAGCTTTCTTCCATCTGCTACTGTGTTTCCCCGAAAATAAGACCTACCCCCAAAATAAGCCCTAGCAGGATTTCTATGCATTTGTTAAATATAAGCCCTACCCCGATAATAAGACCTAGTGATGGGAGTGGCTATGGCAGCGTATCTGCATAGACACACCATGCATTTGGGCACGGAGAGGAAGACATCCCCTGAAAATAAGTCCTAGTGTGTCTTCTTGAGAAAAAATAAGTATAAGACAGTGTCTTATTTGGGGGGAAATACGGTAAGTAGCTCACCTCATCCACATGCCCTAGCTTCCAAAGTAGTTGCTAACTTCCTCTATCTTATTCTGCTCATCCTAATAGATTTTTCTCTTAAAAAAAAAAAAACCTCTTGGGGTTCAGCACCTATAGCTCAGCTTTGTGGATGCCAGCCACATACACCAGACCTAGCAGGTTTGAATCCAGCCTGGGCCTGTCAAACAATGACAACTACAACCAAAATAAATAAATAAATAAATAGCCAGGTGTTGTGGCAGGTGCCTTCCAGCCATTTGTGAGGCTGAGGCAAGAGAATTGCTTAAGCCCAAGAGATTGAGATTTCCGTGAGCTATGACACCATGGCACTCTACCGAGAGCAACATAGTGAGACTCTGTCTAAAAAAAAAAATCTCTTATCTTGTTCTGGTAGGGTTCAAGCAGAGACCAAAAAGTAACCATGTGTTGAATCCACCATGTTCACCCTAACTGACTTCGACAACTATAAAAAGCAAGACTACATTTATTCCACACATAAAAATACGTGCTCTCCTTGATGTGTGATCAAGATAACCCCAGCCTCAACCAGGTGCGGTGGCTCACACCTGTATTCCTAGCACTCTGGGCGGCCAAAATGGGCAGACCACTTGAGCTCAGGAGTTCGAGGCCAGCCTGAGCAAGAGCAAGACCCGTCTCTACTAAAAATAGAAAAACTAGCCAGGTGGACACCTCAAGTTCCAGGTACTCAGAAGACTGAGGCAAGGTTTCTTGAGCCCAAGAGTTTGAGCTTGCTGTGAGCTATGATGACTCTGCAGCACTCTACCCAGGGTGACAGAGTAAGATTCTGTCTCAAAAAAAAAGATACCCCAGTCTCCAGCCTCAGGGCAGGCTAATGGGGTTGGGGGATGGTATCCGTACACGCATATGTTTGCCTCCTGGCCAGACTCCCCAAGACTAGATCTCTCAGTGAAAATTACCACCCCATAGTAGAAGAAGGAAATCACCAAACTGTTCTATAAGCACCAAGGCAGGTGGAGTCTTCATCCATTTAAGTCAAATTTTGTTTTCAAACCCTTATGAAATCCAAATGAATGATTTAAGATGGTTGTTTCATAAGAAAATGCAATTTCTTCATGATTAAGTAAAATGCCATCTAGTAGATCCTTCCTAAAGCTTTGATTGCAAGAAGTGGCTCAGATCCTTCCCCCATTACAGTCAGAAACCAGAAGTGTAACAAGAGAGATAACGACAGAATTGAAGGACTTCAGAGGTGGAGGAAGCCTCAGCAACCAGCCAGTTCCAATCAGGAAAGCGACCGCCTGAGGGCTTTGTAGAAATGTGCATGTTGGGACCACGGCCAGGCCTCCAGGACCAACTCACCAAGGATGCAGTTATCAAACTGCCCAGATGGGTCTGCCAGGTACCAGGCACCCCCAGGGAAACCATCTCATGCCCCTCTTTGTGCATGAAAATTGGCTCAAAAAAAACTTGCACAATTCGCCAGACAGGCCTGGAGAAAGAGGCACTGAATAGCAGGCTGGTCACAGGTTCTGGTTCTTTTTACAGCATACGTTAGCCTTCCGTTCACCAGCTTATTCTTTTGAATGATGAGGCAGAGAGAGAAGAGCACACATTGGGAGACAGGTGGGTAGTGTCCCAACCCATCACAGAACATGGGGTGGATGGGCAGTGCCTGTGGCTCAGTGAGTAGGGTGCCAGCCCCATATACCAAAGGTGGCAGGTTCAAACCCAGCCCTGGCTGAACTGCAACAAAAAAAAGTTAGGCATTGTGGTAGGTACCTGTAATCCCAGCTACTTGGGAGGCTGAGGCAAGACAATTGCCTAAGCCCAGGAGTTGGAGGTTGCTTTGAGCTGTGTGACACCACGGCACTCTACCGAGAGTGATAAAGTGAGACTCTGTCTCTATGAAAAAAAGAACATGGGGTGAAGGGTGGCCCCTGGGTGCCATCAGGGCAGAGCAGGGTGTTCTCATCCCAGAGGCTGTGGCCATGAGCTAGGTCTTAAAGGACAGAAAGTGGGGCTGCCCTCTTATACAGAAAACTTCTTTACACCACTCAGGTTCAGACTCCCCACACTGGGCTGTTGTCCTACACAAATGCTTTACACATGTCAATGCCCTGACAGCCCCAGTGGGGCCAACCACCCACCAAGAGGCCTTCTTAGCCCACTCTGCCCACTGTGTGCTGCATCAGACCATCACACACCTCACCCAGGCCAACTCTGACCGCCCACCACCATGTGACACCCTCATCACCTGCTCCAGGGAGCTGGGGCTTCCCTGCTTTTCTATGGGGGTGTCTACCTTGCTGGGTCCTACCTGATGGCTTTATTTTATTTTATTTTTTTGAGACAGCGTCTCAAGCTGTTGCCCTGGGTTGAGTGCCGTGGTGTCATAGCCCATAGCAACCTCCAACTCAGGCTCAAGCAATCCTCTTGCTTCAGATGTATTTTCTATTTTTAGTAGAGATGGGGTCGCACTTTTGCTCAGGCTGGTTTCGAACCTGTGAGCTCAAGCAATCTACCCGCCTCGGCCTCCGAGAGTGCTAGGATCACAGGCATGAGCCACCACTCCCGGCCATACTTAGTACTTTGTTCATACATGGTCATGTTATTTGTAAGTACAGTTCGCCTTCTTCCTTTCCAACCTATAGAACTTTTATTTCTTTTTCATTCTTTATGTATGGTCTGGGATCTTTATTTTTTTATTATTTTATTTATTTTGAGACAGAGTCTGACTATGTCACCCTCAGTAGAGTGCTGTGGCATCACAGCTCACAGCAACCTCAAACTCTTGGGCTTAAGTGATTCTCTTGCCTCAGCCCCCCAAGTAGCTGGGACTACAGGTGCCCGCCACAATGCCTGGGTATTTGTTTTGTTTGTTTAGCAGGCCTGGGCCAGGTTTGAACCCACCAGACCCGGAGCATGTGGCTGGCACCCTAACCACTGAGCTATGGGCACCCAGCCAACTACCTGATAGCTTTTAAATGGTTATTTTTTAGGAAGGGCAAGAAAAGAAAGAGATGCAGGGACAAAAAGGAACAAGGAAGAGGAAATGCCCATTTCTCTCATAAACCAGCTTTAGTCAGACTTCTGTCCCACTGCTCCATGGAAACCACCCCCATCAATGTAGCAGTGACCTCCACAATGCTTAATTCCCCGGACTCACTCCAGAGTGAGTGTTCCCAGCCTGGCACCATGCTCACACCTGGGATCCCAGCACTTTGAGAGGCTGAGGCGGGTAGATCACCTGAACTCAGGACCTGCCTGAGCAAGAGCGAGACATTATCTCTACCGAAATAGAAAAACTAGCCGGGCGTTGTGGTGGGCGCCTGTAGTCCCAGCTCCTCAGGAGTCTGAGGCAAGAGAATCCTTGAGCCCAGAAATCTGAGGTTGCTGAGAGCTACGATGATGCCAGGGCACTCTACCCAGGGTGACAGAGCGAGACTTAGTCTCAAAAAAGAAAGAAAGAGTGAGTGCTGCCTCCATCTCCATATGCCTTCCTCACTTGGTTTGACTATTCACATTTTCCTGGTTTCTTCCCGCCTCGCGGAAATGCGCGGGTAGACAAGCCACCTGCTCATGAACAAAGGCACTGAAATCCTGAAGTGTGTCCTAAGTCCTGAATTAAAGGCCACCAAGAGAGTCACTGCCATGCCATGCCCGCCGCAGAAGTATAACAGAGCACTTAGCCCCACACACCACAGGGATAAAATTCAGGGGATAATTATTCATCGTGACGCAAGCACCTTCGCTGGCGGTCAGAGGTAATAATCTAAACACCAAGCCGGTTCCCGGCTCTAACTGATTTTCTTTAAAATGTTCATCATCCTTTAAAAACCTGCACAAGTGAGTGTTGATCTGTATCACTGAAATTTTAAAAGGGGCTTTTCTGTTTATAATGCTTTCCTAGTTGTTGAAAAAAAAATTAACACTTCTAAAATACATCATGTTTAAAATCTCTGCCGAGGCCCGAGTTGGGTTTGGCCAACAGAACAAGAACACAGCTCCTGGGAATGAGGGCGAAACGGCTTGTTAAACGCAGGAAGGCAGAGGAGAGGCTGACATGCAAACGTTTTGTGAAGTGTTCATATTTCATCAGCCAAAGAGAGCTACGGCAAATCATCACATGTCTAAAAAATGTGGAGAAAACGGGGAGCTGCTCGTTTTACATCAAGTCGACCTTCTGTTGCTTTTATGGCCTGATCTGAAATAACCTGGCAGGCTCAGCCTCACCCCCCAGCTCCATGTCAGCAAAGGGACCCATTCTGTCCGTCAACGACCAAAATGCCCGCAGCCATTCGCCAGCAGGGGGCACTGCGCAGGTCGTCTGCAGGTGAGACCCCTCTAAAGCTGAAGATTGAGAAATGTGCGTTTTCAGCAGACTGAAAAATCTGTGTCACTGTCTCAGATTAATACGTTACCACACAATTGATAGGGAATCTCTATGTGTGCCCCAGTAACAATATCCACTGTAGGCCAGATGTGGTGGCTCACGCCCGTAATCAGTCAAAAAGTCTGAAGTTGGACCTTTGGAAGTGGAGGATCCTCTGAATATAAAAACAAACAGAGGCCAGGAGCAGTGGCTCACACCTTATCATCCCAGCATTCTGGGAGGCCGAAGCAGGTGGATCGCTTGAGCTCAGGCGTTTGAGACCAGCCTGAACAAGAGCACATCCCATCTCTACTAAAAATAGAAAAACTAGCCGGGCATTGTGGAGAGTGCCTGTAGTCCCAACTACTCTGGAAGATAAGCCAAGAGGATGGCTTGAGCCCAAGAGTTTGAGGTTTCTGTGAGTTATGATGACACCATGGCACTCTACACAGAGTGACGGAGCGAGACTCTGTCTCAAAAAAAACAATAAAGAGAAAGGGCCGCTGCCTCCAGTCTGGGATCCCTTCTCCCATTCTTCCCGAGCATGACTCCAAATGTGCCCGTCGTGCAGCAGAGCCAGCCACACGTGGCACAGGGAGAAACCCAAAAGTCCACGTCTCTCTTCAGGAACTACAGAAAGACAAATCTTCAGAATCAAAACTTCAAAACAGTTTGGTAAGGGCTTTCTACATAGCTGTGATCTATTTTAGGAATAAACACTTTTTCAAGAGAATGCTATCCAGTGCAAGAAGCTGATAGAAAGGGCAGAAACGCTCCTGGGATAAGGATCAGAAAAGGACTGATGTGAAAGTTTTTAAAGAGAAATGACGTTACCTTTCCCCAGCAGCGGGATCCATGCTGTAAGGCTTGTGATGATCTCCCAGTCACCCGAGCACACGTATACAGCAGACGAGGAAGTCGAAAACCAAACAACAATACTCTTTAAAAAGACTGGTTAGACTACTGATAACTTAGGTTTATTTAATGAACCTGCTGCTTTTTGTATTTTCTGTTTAGGTGCTAATATAAACCACTGCATAAAACTGAAATTCTCTTTGAAGGGAAAAAAGGAAAATAATTTTCTTCCACATTTGAGCAACTAGTATGTTCTCTTCCCCTATGGTGACCTCAAGGGACAGGGGCTTCCCACGATCTGTCCAAGGGGCCATTCTAGGTACTGACAGGCTCATGTGCTATGAACTGGGGGGACCTCACAGAAGCAACAGGCTTGACTCTGCGCCTGTAGCTCAAGCGGCTGAGGCGCCAGGCCATACACCATAGCTGGTGGGTTCAAATCCAGCCCAGACCTGCCAAACAACAATGACAACTACAACCAAAAAATAGCTGGGCGTTGTGGTGGGCGCCTGTAGTCCCAGCTACATGGGAGGCTGAGACAAGAGAATCGCTTAAGCCCAGGACTTGGAGGTTGCTGTGAGCTGTGACACCATAGCACTCTACCCAGGACAATAGCTTGAGGCTCTGTCTCAAAAAAAAAAAAAGAAGAAGAAGCAGCAACAAGCTTGGACAGTCCTGTTCACACCTGTCTTTGATCCCAGGTGAATGTGAGCAGGGAATGATGACTTCTCTAACCTATCTTTTCAAGCAGATAATCCCATGGGACTTTGGGCTCTATCACCAATGGCCAAAGCCCTATCACCAATAGCCAAGGAAGACCAACAAGCTCTTCCTTGTCCTGTTAAACTCTTATCAAAGCCCAGGTAAGCCAGTTGGGAATTTAAGGCATCACAATTAGCACTGATCTAACATATGCCCCATGTCAAGCCCTGGAGTGACCAAAGGGGACACAAAACTAAATGAAGAGCTAAGTTCAGTAGGACAGACAGACATGAAAAACAAATGACTGCCCGATACTGCAGCAACCACCTAAATACCGTGATTTAAAGATATTGATGGTGCCAGCCATGGTGGCCCCTGCCTGTAACCCCAGCACTCTGGGAGGCCAAGGCGGGTGGATCACCTGAGCCCAGGAGTTCAAAACCAGCCTGAGCAAGAGCGAGACCCTGTCTCTACTAGAAATAGAAAAACTAGCCTGGCATGGTGGCAGATGCCTGTAGTCCCAGCTACTTGGAAGGCTGAGGCCAAAGGATGGCTTAAGCCCAAGAGTTTGAGGTTGCTGTGAGCTACTCAGGGCACAGAGTGAGATTCTGCCTCAAAAAAAAAGAGAAAGATATTGATGACACAGAGGAAGAAGGTGCCAACTCTGCTAGAGTGATTCAGAGAAGCTTTGGACAGAAATAAACATTATTACACTAGATATTCAAGAATGAATATGAATTTGCATTTGAGGTAGGGGGTGCCAGGGGAAGAGACTAGCAAATGTTAAACCAAGAAGGCAGGACAGAACACGGCAGGCTGGAGATTGTCCAGCAGGTCAGGAAGATACACCATGCACCAGGTGAGGATTGAGAGCATGGGCACCAGCCAGGAGACATGGGCTCTGTGCTAAGGAGCTTAGACTTAGCACAAAGGCAGCAACGTTCAGGGGGTTTCCACAGGAGAGTGATGTGGTCAGATGAAGTTTTAAAAAGATCACCGTCAGTTGGATGGAGTAAGGCAAGATCAGAAAAAGAGATACAGATCAGGAGATTGCAGCAGAGCAGCTAAATAGCTCGGCCCTGGGAGCCTACAGCCCTGGGCTGAATGCAAATTCTCTGCATCCTGAGTGTGGGGCCTTCACCCATCTTCACTCTGCCTCAGATTCCTCACTAGGTGCCAGCTTCATGAACAAGAGACTGCACAGCCATACAATGGCCTCACACCTACAAGGGCTCTATCGTTGCCATCTTGAAATTCTTAATTTTTTTGTTTTTTGGTTTTTTTTGAGACAGAGTCTCAAGCTGTCGCCCTGGGTACAGTGCCGTGGCATCACAGCTCACAGCAACCTCCAACTCCTGGGCTCAAGTGGGTCTCCTGCCTTAGCCTCCCAAGTAGCTGGGACCACAGGTGCCCACCACAACGCCCAGCTATTTTTTGTTTGCAGCCGTCCTTGTTGTTTTGGCGGGCCCGGGCTGGATTCAAACTCACCACCTTAGGTGTATGTGGTTGGCACCTTAGCTGCTTGAGCCACAGGTGCCAAGCCGAAATTCTTAATTTTATTTATTTGTTTATTTAGACAGAGCATCGCCCCGGGTAGAGTGCCATGGCATCATAACTCAAACTCTGGGGCCTGAGTGATCCTCTTGCCTCAGCCTCCAGAGTAGCTGAGACTATAGGCACCTGCCACCATGCCCAGCTAGTTTTATGTTTAGTAGAGATGGTCTAGCACTTGCTCAGGCTGGTCTCAAACTCCTCAACTCAAGCAGTCCACCTGCCTTGGCCTCCCAGAGTGCTGAGATTACAGGCATGAGCCACTGTGCTCAGCCCCTGATATTCTTAATTTTTAAACAAAGGGCCCCCTGGTTTCATATTGCCCTAGCTTCTAAAAATGATGTAGCTGGTGCACCTCATCTGAAAGGGAGAGTAAAGTTAGCATCTAATATATCCATGGGGCTCGGCACCTGTGGCTCAAGTGGCTAAGGCGTCAACCACATACACCTAAGGTGGTGGGTTCAAATCCAGCCGGGGCCCGCCAAACAACAATGATGGCTGCAACCAAAAAATAGCCAGGCATTGTGGCAGGCGCCTGTGGTCCCAGCTACTTGGGAGGCTGAGGCAGGAGAATCGCTTGAGCCCAGGAGTTGGAGGTTGCTGTGAGCTGTGTTGCCACAGCCCTCTACCCAGGGCAACAGCTTGAGGCTCTGTTTCAAAAAAATAAATAAATAAAACTAATATAACCATGGGACTATTGGGAAGTTTAAATGAGAAAATGAATGTAGAAATCACAGCATCTGGCACAAAATCCTTCAAAGGGGAGGAAGGATTTCAAAAAATGAAAGGCATTTTTATTACCTTAGTACAAGAAGAAGCGGAGGGGCTTGAAGCAAGGTGACAGCAGCAGAGAAGGGAGGGAGGCGGGAATGGAACAAACAGGACATCTTTCTGAACATCAGAGAAGGTGCATGAGAAGGAAGCCGGGGGGCCAGGTGTTCTCATCCCAGCCCAGACAGGTGACAGCTTCAAAACAATGGAGAACAGCCTGTGAACACCCACACTCCTACAAGCTAAGGCCCCTTTTGATTCTCATACCCAATACAAATCTTTCCTGAAAGTAAGGCCTCATTGCTATTTCTCTGTGGCTCTTAGCAATTTTACAACATAGTATAAGAAAAGCAACTGTGTAATGTGGCCTCCACTTCTGACAAGTTAGAGGACAAGGTGAGTAGGCCAAGGAAGCAATGCTTTGTGAAAAGAGAGCCTGTGAGATCAGGTTTCTGCAAACTGTCCCAGCTCTTGATACATTAATCTGTGACAACTAAGAGCTGGAAATTTAATTAAAGGACTAAGAAAGTGTTAGAATTATTAGTAAAGCAAACGAAAGTAAGAGAGACAGAACCATTGGAAATGACCTCTTCTGTAGTCAAAAACTGTCAAATGGCAGCAATTTCACGTGGGTTAACTCAGTATTTCCTGAAAATCTAGGTAGCTATTAAAGGCAACACTGACCAAAACCAAGACAGCGGTAAAGAGAATGTTACTGCTGAAAAGAAAATAAAAAGCAAGCAAATTTAGGAATCTTAAAAGGGCATCATTTATTACTCTCGTGATCAGAGGAAAATAAAGACTAGTTTCTAAATGCAGTAATTCAGGAGGAAAGCCAACACTTCACTAGAAGACATCACAAGGCTGGGACGAGAGGAGGAATAAAGGAGCAAACGTCCCGGTGAAAACTGCAGTGTGGAGCATGTGTGAGGGTAAAGAAACAGATACTGCGATAAAAATAGTTTTATGTCTGAAGTACAGGCATATCAGAGATTATAGCACATGTTAGCAATACTGCAAAATGGCAGTGTATTAAAACATGAATTCCACTTGATAAGGAAGCAAATTAGTGACTGGGTAATTCCTCTATTTATTATTTATTGAGCTAATAACAAAGAAATAAGACAGGAGGCTTTAAAACCAATTGGGACCCTCTTTGTAGAATTGAGCCAATCAGACGCGCCAGGCAGTTCTAACTCATGATATAAGAAGCCCTCTGGAGCACTCAGATGGGCTTTTTTTAAGTGTACACAGATGCTTGACACCAGGATGCCACTATGGGGTGGGTTAAACAGCTACCAACAGATACAGGGCCTCCAGCACTTTTTAATTCTTTGATCTTTCTCATTTGGGGCCTAATGATAAACTTAGATGGGAGTTGCGGGAGGGGTTTTGATTCTACCCCACACACAAAAATATTAACCAATGCAAAAGACGGCAATTAAGGTATCAAAATAAAGAAAACCAAAGATCAAAAGTAACAAGAGAGTTTGATGACTTTGGTCTATTCTCAGAGCTCATCTCCCTCTATCAGCTATTTGACACAGTGACTGTTCCTTCTTAAAATACTGTCTTCTGGGCTTCTCACCACACTCCCCTCGTTTCACTTACATTGTCACCGGCCTCTGCCCTCCACACCCCTCGCTAGGCTGTCTTCCCCTCCCAACTGCCGGGGATCCCAAGGGCCCAGTGTGAAGACCTCGTCTCCTCTCTGGCGTACCCAGGCAATCTTACCCAGGCCTGTGGTCTTATATACCACCTCTACTCTGAGGACCCTAAGTTTCTCTCTCTAGCCCCCTCTCCCCACTGCACACAGGCAGGGCAGACTGCTAACGCCACATTTCCACTTGTGTATCTAAAAGGAATTTCAAACTCGATGTAGTCAAATCAATTCTCGATCCCCCCTAATCCCCATTTCACTGGTGAGACTTAACTAAAAGTCTCTATCACAGCCCATCTCCAATTGATCAGTGAATTCTGTGATCTCCATTTTTGAAGTCTGTCCTGAACCCCACTATCTGTCACTGTCTGTACCAACGTCACTCTCTGCCTGAAACTACCATCTCTCGCCTGGACTACTGTAATCTTGTGACTAGTCCATCCTTCCACTCGTACTCACTATGCCCAAGTCCCCACATGGCAGACAGAGTCACTATTCATTTATTTATTTATTTATTTAAGATAGCATCTCACTCACTCTGTTGCCCTGGGTAGAGTACTGTGGCATCAACCTCAAACTCTTAGGCTCAGGCCAGGCACAGAGGCTCATGCCTATAATCCTAGCACTCTGGGAGGATGAGGCAGGAGGCTCACCTGAGCTCGCAGGTTCGAGATCAGCCTGAGCCAGAGTGAGACCTCGTCTGTAAAAATAGCTGGGCGTTGTGACACATGCCTGTAGTCCCAGCTACTCAGGAGGCTGAGGTAAGAGAATCATTTGAGCACAAGAGTTTGAGGTTGCTGTAAGGTATGATGCCATGGCACTCTACCGAGGGTAACAAAGTAAGACTCTGTCTTAAAAAAAAAAAACTTTTGGGCTCAAACAATCCTTCTGCCTCAGCCTCCCAAATACCTGGAACTACAGGTATCCACCACAACTCCCAGCTAATTTTTCTATTTTTCATAGAGACAGGATCTCACTCCTGCTCAGGCTGGTCTTGAACTCCTGAACTCAAGCAATCCACCTGCATCAGCCTCCCAGAATGCTGGGATTACAGGCAAGTGAGCCATCACACCAAGCCAGAGTCACCTTTTTATAATCAGATCACGCATCATTCTCTTACCTAAGCCCTCTAATGGCCTCCCACCACCTTGGGAACAAAGAGCAAACCCCACCACCTCAAGACACGGGAACATGAATTGTTTTTGTTTTTTTTTTTTTTTTTGAGACAGAGCCTCATGCTGTCCCCCTTGGTAGAGTGCCGTGGCATTATAGCTCACAGCAACCTCCAACTCCTGGGCTCAAGCGAGTCTCTTGCCTCCGCCTCCCAAGTAGCTGGGACCACAGGTGCCCGCCACAACGCCCGGCTATTTTTTGGTTGCAGCCGTCATTGTTCTTTGGCGGGCCCAGGCTGGGGATTTGAACCCGCCAGCTTAGGTGTACGTGGCTGGCGCCTTAGCCGGTTGAGCTATAGGCGCCAAGCCAAGCGATTAGATTTCTAAGCTACTTGGTGATGAGGATGGTTGCATCAGAAGAATGCTTATCTAGGAAAACTGTCAGGTCTCCCTTCATGGCTTTTCTTGTAATTATCTAATACCATTTCACTATTTGTCATATAAAAATAGTGTTTCCAGGGTGGCGCCTATGGCTCAGTGGGTAGGGCACTAGCCCCATATAGAGTGGTGGGTTCAAACCTGGCCCCAGCCAAACTGCAACAAAAAATAGTTGGGTGTTGTAACAGGCACCTGTAGTCCCAGCTACTCGGGAGGCTGAGGCAGAAGAATAACCTAAACCAAGGAGTTGGAAGTTGCCGTGAGCAGTGATGTCACAGCATTCTATCAAGGGTGACAAAGTAAGACTTTGTCTCTACAAAAATAAAAAAAAAAAAAATACTGTTTCCAGAATACGATTGCTACTAAGAAAACTTAGTTTGGGCTCGGCGCCTGTGGCTCAAGTGGCTAAGGTGCCAGCCACATACACCTAAGGTGACAGGTTCAAATCCAGTCCGGGCCCACCCAAAACAACAATGACAACAGCTGCAACCAAAAAAATAGCCAGGTGTTGTGGCAGGCACTTGTGGTCTCAGCTACTTGGGAGGCTGTGGCAGGAGACTCGCTTGAGCCCAGGAGTTGGAGGTTGCTGTGAGCTGTGATGCCACGGCACTCTACCCAGGGGGACAGCTTGAGGCACTGTCTCAAAAAAAAAAAAAAGAAAACTTAGTTTGGAAAGTAACACGCTGCACTTTCATTAGCCTAGATAACCTTAGGGATGCAAAATATTTCATTAATATAATGTGAGAAAGTTGACTTTTGCTATTTATTATTTAAAGGTCCAGAAAATGGCTTGGCGCCTGTGGCTCAAGCAGCTAAGGCGCCAGCCACATACACCTAAGGAGGCAGGTTCTAATCCAGCCCGGACCCGCCAAACAACAATAATGGCTGCAACCCCAAAAAAACAAAAATAGCCCAGTGTCGTGGCCAGCGCCTGTGGTCCCAGCTACTTGGGAGGTGGAGGCAGGAAACTTGCTTGAGCCCAGAAGTTAGAGGTTGCTGAGAGCAGTGAAGCCAACACCCTCTACCCAGGGGAACAGCTTGAGGCTCTGTCTCAAAAAATAAAAAAAAATAAAAAAAAAAAAAGGCCCAGAAAAAAAAATGCCCAGAAAATGTAAATAATTGGTGTCTTCCTGAGCATTTTTTGGATTCCTTAATAATTTTCCCTATTATCTCAATAAGTTTGGTTAAATGATAGGTTATTTTTTTTTCTTTTGTCCAGTCTTTTCTTATCAATTACTCATATTAGGCTCAGGGCCTATAGCTCAGAGGCGAGGGGACTAGCCACATACACCTGGGCTGGCGGGTTCAAAACCAGCCTGGGCCTGCCAAAAACAATGACAACTATAACGGGGCATTGTGGCACCTATAGTCCCAGCTCCTTGGGAGGCTGAAGCAAGAGAATCGCTTAAGCCCAAGAGTTTGAGGTTGTTGTGAGTTGTGACGCCACAGCCCTCTACCAACTGTGACACAGTGAGACTCTGTATCAAAAAAAATAAAAAAGAAAGAAATTTCATATTAGTCTAAATATTTCTTCTTCCTCTTCCTCTTCCTCCTCCTCCTCTTCTTACTCACAGCAACCTCAAACTCTTCAGTTCAAAAGACTCTCTTGTTGGTTTGGTAGCACCATAGTTACAGCACCCCATATTACCAAGGGTGGTGGGTTCAAATCTGGCCACAGTCGAACTGCAACAACAACAAAAAATAGCCAGGAGGACACCTGTAGTCCCAGCTACTGGGGAGGCTGAGGCAAAAGAATCACCTAAGCCCAGGAATTGGAGGTTGCTGTGAGCTGTGTCACCACTGCACCCTAATGAGGGCAATAAAGTGAGACTGTCTCTACAAAAAAAAAAAAAGGAAGAATAGAATGTCTTAAACACCCTAATTCTTTTTTTTTTTTTTTTGAGACAGAGCCTCAAGCTGTCCCCCTGAGTAGAGTGCCATGGCATCACGCTCACAGCAACCTCCAACTCCTGGGCTCAAGAGAGTCTCTTGCCTCAGCCTCCCGAGTAGCTGGGACCACAGGCGCCTACCACAACACCTGGCCATTTTTTGGTTGCAGCCATCATTGTTGTTTGGCGGGTCCGGGCTGGGGATTCGAACCCGCCACCTTAGGTGTATGTGGCTGCCGCTTAGCCGCTTGAGCCACAGGCACCAAGCCAACACCCTAATTCTTTTTGTTGTTTTTGGCTGGGGCTGGGTTTGAACCTGCCACCTCCGGCATATGGGGTCGGTGCCCTACTCCTTTGAGCCACAGGTGCCTCCCTAAACAACCTAATTCAAAGAAACCTAAGTACTTAGGTACTTGGGTATGTCTCTAATTTTTACTATGTAAAAATTAACCTCACAAATATTAATATACTACAACCAGAGTACAGGAAGAAGAGACTCTATGGTGGCAGAATATTCTGCAGTTACATAACACTCTAAGGAGATAAGGAGCCAACTTAATGCAGTTAGACATGGTCATGGCACAGACAAAAGAGACAAATGTTATGAGGACTATGAGATATTTGGAGTAAACTGTGCAGCCTTGGAGATATTACCTATTTTGTTTTAAATAAGTCACTTGAATCTATATGAAGGAAAGTGGTTGAAATTATTCAAATGAAAAACAAAAAGCACGCTTTAATTTTCAGTATGCATCAAGTATTTTTGGCAAGAACAAGAACTCTTTTGAAGTCATGTTAGGGTGAAAGAGAAACAAGCCTGACTCAATTTAGTTCTAACTCTTATTCCTGAGACTCATTGGGGAGGCAAAGGGGGCCTGACTCCATTCTGTTGTTTTGTTACATTTTATTGCTTTTAAAAAAAACCGGTTCCACTTGCCTCCCCACCCTTTGCATGGTATTTTAAGTGAACCTGGTTAGAACTGTTAGAATTATTAGTATTTTGTAGAAAGTCACAACAATCCTCGTGATTATGTTAAGGCAGTCTTCTTTTTTTTTTTTTTTTTTTTTTGAGACAGAGCCTCAGAGCCTCAAGCTGTCCCCCTGGGTAAAGTGCTGTGGCATCACAGCTCACAGCAACCTCCAACTCCTGGGCTCAAGCAAGTCTCCTGCCTCCGCTTCCCAAGTAGCTGGGAACACAGACGCCCACCACAACACCTGGTTATTTTATTTTATTTTATTTTTTGGTTGCAGCCATCATTGTTGTTTGGCGGGCCCAGGCTGGATTCGAACCCGCCACCTTAGGTGTATGTGGCTGGAGCCTTAGCCACCCACTGGCGCCGAGCCTAAGGCAGTCTTTATACCATCCATATATGATATTGAAATGTTAACAGAACAAGCTCCACTCCATTTTATTATTTACTCCCTTTTACCTTCAAAACTTGTTCCTCTTGTTTGCCCTCCCACTGTGTAACTGTAAATGCATTTGCTTGTGATTGTGGTCCTCCTGATTGTAGCTTTTTAAGATCATATCCTTTAGGACCCTTACCTGTGAGTTCCCCTCCCTGCATTTCCCCCCAGGACATTGTAGTTTGTACCTATTTTGTAAAAAAGAAAAATTACCAATCGTTCTCATGATCATAGCATTGTGTAAAATGACTGACCCCCCCTACCCTCCTGATTCCCCCTACCCCTTTAACTGCGTTTTCACTTCTGTAATAACACTTGCTTGCCTCCCAGAAAAGTTTTGCTCTATAAAAACCAGAGCCACCGGCGCCTGTAGCTCAAGCCGGTAAGGTGCCAGCCACATACACCAGAGCTGGTGGGTTTGAATCCAGCCCAGTCACCAAACAATGACAGCTATAACCAAAAAATAGCTGGGCATTGTGGCGGGCACCTATAGTCCCAGCTACTTAGGGGGCTGAAGCAAGAGTTTGAGGTTGCTGTGAACAGTGACACCATGGCACTCTACATAGGGTGACAGCTTGAGACTCTGTCTCTAAAAAAGGTGGCGGGGGGGGGGTTGGGTCAGCGCCTGTGATTCAAAGGAGTAGGGCACTGGCCCCATATGCTGGAGGTGGTGGGTTCAAACCCAGCCTCGGCCAAAAAAACCCCACACAACACACAAAACAAAAAAAAACCCAGAACCATAGACAACTCGGGACTGCTCTCAGAAACCCCATGTTTGAATACTGAGGCAGTAGCCATCCAGCTCTTCAATAAAAGGACTCCTCTTGGCATGGCGCCTGTGGCTCAAGCAGCTAAGGCACCAGCCACATCTTTGCTAATATATGGCATACATTCTCCTGCGTCAAATGAAAGAGTAAAAAAGAATCAGATACAGAGCAGAGATTCATAGAAAGGAGAGAGGTTTCACCTCCTTTGCCAACTTAATTTTTAAAGTGAGATTTTTAAAAGAAAATAAGGCTCCATTGTTCTTTGGTATAATCAGGAAGAAACATTGATATGTTAATGACCCTCTTCCCCTCATGCTGAGATGTGATAAAATTACTAGCAAAGTATTACCAAATTTTGAATTGTTTCCATAAGATTATCTTTCTAGCTGTACAATTTCCTTAAATCCATTTAACTTGGTATTGCTTTAGTGTTATATTTCACCAGGAGCAAACTTGTGTGGAAATTAAATTTAAAAACAGATCTTCCCGAAAGTAAACAAACAAAAGAATGCTTTGAAATGTTTTCACACTCACCCTCTCTCTTCTTAGCTTTCCCTTGGTCTTATTCCCTCTTGTTCCCTCCCATTCTTTCTCTACATCTTCCCATTATTCCCCTTTACCTCCCACTTTATTCCTTTTCAAATGAATTGATCATCATAGACCTTTTTTTCTTTTTTCTCCCCTTCCACCCCCAACATACACACGGAGCACTCACTCCACTGCTTCTGCTACTGATTGGCTTTTTCCAAAAAGGACAAAAGGTCAGTTAGAAAAGCCATCTGTCAGTTGGCAAGCATAGGTCTGGCAGACCAGCTGAAATTGGTAGGAATAACTGTCATTGCAACTCTACAGAAAATGAAGTAATTAGATCCATATACGCTGGCTTACTTGCTTTTAAAAATAAATTAATTTCCATGTGTGGTTCTGATTTCAACAAGAGTGCAGAAGTAAATACATATGCCTATGATTATTCACCCAATTCGTTAATACTTCTTAGAAGGTTAGCATACTAATAGAGACCACCTTATATTCAGATTTTTGTACTTGTGTTATAGAGTAATTGGATGTTTTAAGGCTATTTATAAGAAAGTAGTAGCTTAACTTAAATGATTAAAATCATTTCTTTAAGTAAATAAATACGTATTTTATAACTCTGTAACTACTATATTTCTGCAATATTTCATTTGACTAAGAGTTTAGCAGTCAGAAATCTAATGTTTTTTAATTTATTTGAAGATAAGACTATGAATACAACTTAAAATTTAAATAAAGTTTTAACAAAAAACAATAATTTTCACCATAGATATTAAGGGAAACATCACAAAGTTTAAAGTATGATAAGGATTGTTTCAGCCCAGCCGAGGTGATTCACACCTTTAATCCTACCCTTCTGGGAGGGTAGATTCCTGAGCCCACAGGTTCAAAACCAACCTGAGCCAGAGTGAGACCCCCATCTCTAAAAATAGCCAGGCATTGTGATGGGTGCCTGTAGTCCCAGCTACTTGGGATGCTGAGGCAAGAGGATCGCTTGAACCCAAGAGTCTGAGGTTGCTGTAAGCTGTGATGCCATTATGCTCAACCCCAGGGCAACTTAGACTCTGTCTCAAAAAAAAAAAAGAAAGAAAGAAAGAAAGAAAGGATTCTTTGCAGCTGTGGAGACGTAGCTAGCAACTAATCTAAGGTGACCAGACGTCCCGCTTTTGGCAAGACAGTCCCAATTTTAAACAATTTGTCCCGCATCTCATAGCATTTTTAAAAAGTCCCAATTTTTGGAAAGAATGCACAACAAGCTAGGAAACAGCTGGAGAACGGGAAGGGAATATATGGTTTTCGGCTGCCACATGGCTATTTTGCCAGGATATGAGTTTTAGATTATTTTTGTTAATTTTATAATGTTAAACTTTAATAATAACAAACAATTGTTGAGAACTGATTATCGAGAACTGCTTATCAAAGTTGGCATTGTTGATCAGTTGTTAGAATTCCACCACCGTTGTTTGGACTTAATGAACAATGGCATTTTTTGGCATTGGCAACCAGGAAAACATTTTGTAATGGTCTCTCAGATCATACACATCGTACTACATGTTAGTGCTAGTTAAACAAGTGATGTCAACAAATCAGCTATTCAGATAATTTAGGTAAGTTATTTATTTATTTATTTATTTCATGAATTTAGCAGACAGTACAAGTATTATTGATATTTTATAGTGGCGGCAAAAAGTCTAGTGCCGGCCTTGAAAGTGACACTTACGACTTACCAGGTATCATTTTTAAAAAAAAATTGATAAGGAAAAGGTTAACTCTTGGGCATCAGCAGAAATCACAATAGAGAACAAATGTTTAGAAATATTTCATCATTTTGAAACAAACCGTGTTCCATACAATAATGCACTAAAAATTGTGGGGTATGAGCTGTCCTCACCAGGAACTAATGCTGCGACTGAACATGTTTTTTCTACAGTGCCTAGCTAGTTTTTTTTTTATTTTTTCAGTAGACTGGAGTCTCACTCTTGCTAAGGCTGGTCTCAGAGGGTATCCGCCCACCTCAGCCTCCCAGAGTGCTAGGATTTCAGGCCTGAGCCATGGCTTCTGGTCAAATAGTTCATTTTCAAAATGCAGAATATGATAAAATAATTTGACCAAAGCCAAATAGCTCAGTGACAGACCAAAGGCAAAAAATTCAAATTGCTTGACTCATAAGGTCGTGTTATTTCCATTAGACTAGACTACCCGCACTTCTGGTCAAAACCATCAAGCCCAATATTCAAATACAGTATTTCTGCAATTTCTGTTTAACTCTAAGCCATTCAATTTCTGTAGCTGACAAAAGATTCAAAATTCTATGAATCTCAAACATTTAAATACGCCTCTAAAGAATTCCAGCAGAGGTTACTAGTAATTTTATGTCATATAATTTACCCAATAAATGAGAATTGTTACTTAGGAGTCATTTAGATTTATTATAAAAATTCCTGAGAGTGTTTTTCATAAAATAAGCACATAAATACGGTTAAAAGTAGAAGTACAGAGGATAAACCCAATGTGTCTCATTTATTATTATTTTTTAATTTTTGAGACAGGATCTCAGTTGATCATCCTCAGTAAAGTGCTTGATGTCATACAAGCTCTTAGGCTCAAGCAATCCTCCTTCCTTAGTCTGCCCAGTAGCTGGGACTACAGGCGTCCACTACAATGCCCAGCTATTTTTTAGAGATGAGGTCTCGCTGTAGCGCTGTAGGCTCAGTCTTGAACTTATGAGCTCAGGCAATCCACCTACCTCAGCTTCCCAAAGTGCTGGGATTATAGGCATGAGCCACCACAACTGGCCCTATGATTTTTTTTTTTAAGAGAGAAATATTATGAAGGGGAATCTCTTCTATTCAAATGAATGATTTTATCTAACTTGTTCTTTGTTAGCAAACTGTCTAAAATCACCTATATCCTTTTTAATGTACTGCAGTAACAGAAGGTATTCCTTTTTGTTGTTGTTTTTCCTTTTTAGTGTCTCACAAGTAAACTTGAACAAAAGATACCTTGGTGTCATTTGGTCTATTATGTTAGCCAAGTAGCCTAGATAAGAACTAGCACAGTGTAGGGGGTATCTAAATGTTTCGTATATATTGCTACTTCTGTTATTTTTGTACGTGACACAGCTGAGAATCAGTTATACTTATGACTATGTTATTTTTTTCAGGACTGCCAGACATATGAGGGTTAGGAAGGAAGATATCCATACTCTCAAGAGTGTGTGCCTTTTTTGGAGTTATGGGTTCTTGTAAAAATATATGTTTTGTCTCAGATATCAGCCTGCTGTAGCATTTATGATCAGTAATGTTTTTTCAAATAGCACATGTGCCCAAGAAGATCCTGGGAAAATTTTTAAGTGAGCATTATACTGAATTAAGTGTTTTACCTCACTCAGTATTTGAATTTTGTATATTTGATGTCTCCAATATATCTAACTACCATTTCCTCTAAGCAAGGAGAACGCCAGTTTTGGCCAACAGGAGTTTTTAAAACTAATAATTTTTTATTTACTACTGCTCTATTTTCCATAACTTTGGTTATTAGCTTCCTCCTCAGTGCTATTTGGGACTTAAGAACCGGAGATTAGACCAGGTGTGGTGGCTCACGCCTGTAAAACTCATGCCTTTTGAGGCCAAGGCAGAGTTTCACTTGAGGCTGGGAGTTTGAGACCAGCCTGTGTAACATAGTTTAATCCTTGTCTCTACAAAAAACCAGAAAAATTAGTTTGGACGATTGGGCACATTGGCTCATACCTATAATCCTAGCACTTTGGGAGGCCAAGGCAGATGGATTACTTAAACTCAGGAATTCCAGACCACCCTGAGCAAGAGTGAGACCCTATCTCTAAAAATAGCCAGGTGTTATGACAGGCACCTGTGGTCTCAGCTACTTGGAGGCTGAGGCAAGAGAATTACTTAAGCCCAAGAGTTTGCGGTTGCTGTGAGCTATGATGCCCCAGTACTCTACAAAAGGTAACAAAGCGAGACTCATGCCTCATAAAAAAAAGAAAAGAAAAATTAGCTCAGTGTGTGGTACATGCCTGAAGCCCCAGCTCCTCAGAAGGCTGAAGCTGGAGGTTCACTGGAGCTCAGGAATTTGAGGTTAGAGTGAGCTATGATGACACCACTGCACTCTATGCTAGGCAACAGTGAGAGTCTATCTAAAAAAAAAAAAGGCAGATTAGGTAGCCCTAGGAGAAATAATTAAGAATTAATTAGTTAATTAATTAGATTTTAATTAATTTTGGGATTTGTTGATTAATTAGACAATTAAGGTAGGCCTAAAGGAACTAATGTAGGGCTAAAAAGCACTGGATTGGTCTGTACTCAGAAGTGATCTAAACAGAACCAAGGATCAAAGAAAAATGCATACCCCAGCTTGGCGCCTGTGGTTCAAGAAGCTAAGGCACCAGCCACAGACACCTGAGCTGGCAGGTTTGAACCCAGCCCAGGCCCACCAAACAACAATGACGGCTGCAACCAAAAAATAGCCGGACATTGTAGCGGGCGTCTATAGTCCCAGCTACTTGGGAGGCGGAGGCAGGAGACTCGCTTGAGCCCAGGAGTTGGATGTTGCTGTGAGCTGTGATGCCACGGTACTCTACCCAGGGGGACAGCTTGAGGCTCTGTCTCAAAAAAAAAGGAAACATGCATAGCATACCCCAACCAGGCCAATCAATCCACTGGTCTAGAAATCCAGCAAGAGTCAGAAAGCAGAGAAATGGAATAGTTAGGAAGCCAGAAAAAAAAGCAGTCACAAGCAGATACCTGACGTTAAAAGATTTTAGGAAGGGATAGTCCACACAGCCAAGTAATCAGGAATCAAATAGGAAACACAGTTGAGAAGATACACTCTAAATTAAGCCACATTCTGTCTCCACCAGGATTAGTTCTAAATGCTTCCATCTGTGGGCAGGAGCTAATCCCTCCACAAATAGAGACAGGTGTGTTAACCAGGAATCAGACACAGATTCTGATAAGATTAAGAGCTACTTTACTACACCAGAGTACTTAGAGTAGAATTTTAACTAATTCATTTATTCAACAATAAGATACTAAAAAGATAGCAGCGAAGATAACAGATAAAAATTCCTACCTTTGTGGAGTTTACATTCTTATAGAGGCAGCCACAGTACAGGTTAGAGAGCTTGGTTACAGGACATAGCTCTTCAGATCTGAAAGGTAACCTAGTTTTTTTTTTTTTTTTGAGACAGAGCCTTAAGCTGTCCCCCTGGGTAGAGTGCTGTGGCATTACAGCTCACAGCAACCTCCAACTCCTGGCAAGTCTCTTGCCTCCGCCTCCCAAGTAGCTGGGACCACAGGCGCCCGCCACAACGCCGGGCAATTTTTTTTGGTTGCAGCCGTCATTGTTGTTTGGCGGGTCCGGGCTTGGGATTCGAACCCGCCACCTTAGGTGTACGTGGCTGGTGCCTTAGCTGGTTGAGCTATAGGCGCCGAGCCGTGGCAATCTAGTTTTTTGTTTGTCTGTTCGTTTTCGCAATTTTTGGCCAGGGCTGGGTTTGAACCCACCACCTCTGGCATATGGGACAGGCGCCCTATACCCTTTTGAGCCAAAGGCGCCACCCAGTAACCTAGTTCTTATCCTTACTAAGCTCCATAAACTGCCATCATAGTGCTTGATGTAATTGATTCTGAACTCACTTCATTCTTTTTTCTTTTCTCATTACTTTTTTTTTTTTTTTTTTTGCAGTTTTTGGCTGGGGCCGGGTTTGAACCCGCCATCTCCAGTATATGGGGCTGGTGCCCTACTCCTTTGAGCCACAGGTGTCGCCCCTAATTTTTTTTTTTGATTGTTGGGGATTCATTGACGGTACAACAAACCAGGTTACACTGGTTGCATTTGATAGGTAAAGTCCCTCTTACAATTGTGCCTTGCCCATAAGAGGTGTGTGACACACCTCTGTCACACACCACCCCTCTCCTCTTCATTAAATATTTTTTCACAATTTTCTTTATTCCAATTTTCATTCCTAGAATCAAACTTTTAAAAATATATATGAAATTTTTAAAAAATCTCATATTTTCCATACTCAAATCTATTAAATATGAATTTGGTATTTCTAGGCTCTGGAGAAGACATCTGAAGGAGAAAGAACAAGTCTTTCCATTGAAGAAATGTTTACTTCTGCAGGAGTCCACATATCCTCAAGAAACTGTCAGACCCTCTGCCCATTATGGGTTCTAAAAAAACCTGAAAAACAAAACCTGTCAGGCCAGGATTAATGTATTATGGCCCACAAGGGAGCCATTAAGTGTTATGGTGACTAAAAGGCTATGATAGCAGAGGAAAGTTTTCAAATCCCTAGAATGTAATTAAAACCACTTTCAGGGCTCAGTGCCTGTGGCTCAGCGGCTAGAGCGCCAGCCACATACAACAAGGGTGGAGGGTTCGAACCCGGGCCCGGACCTGCCAAACAACAATGACAACTACAACCATAAAATAGCCAGGTGTTGTGGCAGGAGCCTGAAGTCCCAGCTACTTGTGAGTCTGAGGCAAGAGAATTGCTTAAGCCCAAGAGTTTGAGGTTGCTGTGAGCTGTGAAGTTATAGCACTCTACCCAGGGTGAAAGCTTGAGGCTCTGTCTCAAAAACAAAAAAATAACTAAAAACTAAAAAACAATAAAAAAATGAAATCACCTCCCTTCCCCCAGAAAATCTACTTGTCAAGAACCAGGAAACGCTTATAGAGGAAACTTAGTGAATTTATAAGATAATGTAATTATTAGATAAATGTAATGAATAAACATTAATTTCAAGGCTCTATAGCCAATTCCTCATTTTACCCCTTTATCCCTAGATCCCTAGAACCCAGAACAGTGACTGAAATATAGTAGTCGTTTCAGTCCTTAACAATTGTTTCTTAATCTTGGGTGATTTAATTGAATTAAACCCTGAAGAACTGGCAGGACTTTAATTAGGGAAAATTGGAATAAATAGAGCTGATCTTTACAAAGAAAAGAAACACCAATCACAAGCAAAAACATGAAAGAAGGAAAATGTGAGCAGAGAGTAGCCTGATTTGGATGAAGTATTTACAGAAAAGGTAATATTTGAAAGTTGAATGATTTTTTTAGAGTGGTGAAAACTGGAGTCTAATACATGTATTAAGGAGACATTCCGTGAGAAAGTGGTAACGGAGCAGAATAATCAGGGGCGTCTCTATTTCAGACATCTGTCTGGATGAAAATAGGCAAAGGGAGAGAAATCTTAGGTTGGAGAGAGTACTTTTAAAATGTTATTATTACTATGATTATTTTCAGAGACAGATTCTCACTCTGTTACCAAGGCTGGAGGGCAGTGGCTCCATCATAGCTCACTGCAACCTGGAAATTCTGGGCTCAAGCGACTCTCCGGACACTGCCTGTCAAGTAGCTGGGACTACAGCTTTGTGGCAGAACACTCCGCTAATTTTTTTGTTTGCTTTTTTCAAGGTCTCACCATGTTGCCCAGCTGGTCTCAAACTTTTGGCCTCAAGCAATCCTCCCACCTCACCTCCCCGAGTGCTGAGATTATATCAGTGTGAGCCATTAAGCCGGGCTGATAGAGTGCTTTTTAGGGAGAGAGAGATGGGATAAAGAACAAAAGATTGAAGATGCAAGCAGGAAAGAAGAGACGATAGGACAGGAATTCTGAGGACAAATTGAGGGTACAGGATCAAAATCAAAGGGGCAAGAGGCTTAGGACCGGAAAGACACAGCCTCATAGCTTCAGGAGTTTTGAGACCAGCCTGAGCATCTCAAAAATGAGATCCCATCTCTAAAAATACGTGGACATTGTCGTGGGTGCCTGTAGCCCTAGCTACTTGGGATACTGAGGCAAGAGGAACTCTTAAGCCCAAGAGTTTGAGATTGCTGTGAGCCATGATGCCATGGCACTCTACTGAGGGAGATAAAGTGAGACCCTCTCAAAACAAAGGAGACTACGTTTTAAGTTCCAGATTGACATGAATTTTGTAGGGGACACTATTCAACTTGGTACAAGCAATATATTGCTAACTTATCTTTATTTTTAAAATAGCTTCGATTGGCTATTTTACATAAAAACTAGGATTTGGGCCTTAGAGGAGAGAATAGCTCAACTCATGGAAATTTGGATCTCATCAATGCCTCTTCCCACTTGTGTAGCAATCAGAGGCTGTTCCCTCTTTAGCTATCAGTTTTCTGTCTGGTAAACAGGGAGAATAATACTTCAGAGTGTTTACGGGATGTAATGTGTGTAAGGTAATGTCTCGAACACATTTAGCATGGCATCTGGCCCAGAGGGACAGTGCTTGCTTTGCCTTCAGGTAGCATAGGTGGGGTAGCCTCTGTGTTCACGTAAATGAAGATTCCTCATTTTCATACAGTGGCAAACTTAAAGTGCTGTTTGCAGAGCTGGTGGCATTGTTCTGAGGACACTTTCCTACCAAGATTTCACCACACCTGGTTATTCAATACTGAGATGAATGATTTACCACCATTGTTGACTCACATTCCACAGAAATACGGCACTTGTCATTGTCCTTCGATGTCTAGCATTTCAGTTTGCTCATTAACTCTATAATCACTTTATTACTGTACTCCACCAAGCAATATTTAAACATCATCTTCAAGTTGTTTTTTGAAAGAATAATTTAAAAATATTATATAAATAATGTCTATGGCTCAGTGCCCGTAGTAGTACACTGGTTACAGCACGGGCCACATACACTGAAGCTGGCGGGTTCGAAACCAGCCTAGGCCAGCTAAACAACAATGACAACTGCAGTAAAAAATACAAACAAAACAGGCGCTGTGGCAGGTGCCTGTAGTCCCAACTACTTGGGAGGCTGAGGCAAGAAAATTGCTTAAGCCAAAGAGTTGGAGGTTGCTGTGAGCTGTGACGTCACAGCACTCTACCAAGGGTAGCATAGTGAGACCCTGTCTCAAAAGAAAAAAAAAATCTAAAGTTTCATGAGTTTAATTTATTACCTCATTAAACCTTTGTAATTTTTTTTTTTTTTTTTAAGACAGAGTCTTACTATGTTGCCCTAGGTAAAGAGCTTTGGTATCACAGCTCACAGCAATCTCAAACTCGGGCTTATGCAATTCTCTTGCCTCAGCCTTCCAAGTTGCTGGGACTACAGGTGCCCACCACAATTCCTGGCTATTTTTTGTTGTAGTTGTCATTGTTGGTCAAGCTGTTGCCCTGGCTAGAGTGTGATGGTGTCACAGCTCACAGCAACCTCCAACTCCTGGCCTCAAGTGATTCTTTTGCTTCAGCCTCCCAAGTAGCTGGGACTACAGGTGCCCGCCACAACGCCCGGCTATTTTTGTTGTTGTTGTAGTTGTCATTGTTGTTTGGCAGGCCCAGGCTGGATTCTAACCTAGCAACTCTGGTGTATGTGGCTGGCACCTTAGCCACTTGAGCTATAGGCACCGAGCAGAAAAACCACATATTTTATCTCAGTTTTTAAAAAGAGAAAATAAGTGTCTTAAGTGGTGACATGACTTAAATACAACAGTTTGCTCTGTACTGATCGGGGGAGATGTGGTAATAACCGTATCTTCCATAGCACTGGCATGCATTTTCGCATCCCAGGAGCTCATTGTTGACCATCCAGTAAAAAAATATAAAAATTTTTAATATTTGGTGTCGTTGGTAGGTTATTATCTTATCTATAAAGATGACTCAAAACTATAACTTTGAGTACACTTAAAATTTGGCCTAAAGTTATATATAGTGCCAAAATCTAGGCTCTGTACCCAAGCTCAGTGGTTAGGATGCTAGCCACATACACCGGGGCAGGTGGGTTGAAACCTGACCTGGGCCTTCTAAACAATAATGACAACAACAATAACAACAACAACAATAGCCAGGTGTTGTGGCGAGCGCCTGTAATCCCAGCTACTTGGGAGCCTGAGACAAGAGAATCACTTAAGCCCAAGAGTTTGAGGTTGCTGTGAGCTGTAACACCACAGACTATACCTAGGGTGACACAATGAGACTCTGTCTCAAAAAATAACAAATCTGTATTTGTCTCCTGTTGGTTTGCTTGACATAACGCTCAACTTTGTCAGCTGTTTTATAGTGTTGTACTAAGAAGATTGACAGTGGTGGATTATATCTGAATAAACTCTTGGACATTCATAAGGAGCTTTTATATCATGAATTCAAACTCTGTTGTATTCAATTGACTTTGTGAAGTGATGAAAATATAGCACAGTATAGTAGGACCCTTTAATACAATGCTTCTAGCCTCCAAACAGGCAAATATCCTTAGGACTTTTTTTTGAGACAGAGTCACACTATGTTGCCCTTGATAGAGTGCTATGGCATCACAGCTCACAGCAACCTGAAACTCTTGGGCTTAAGAGATTCTCTTGTCTCAGCCTCCCAGTAGCTGGGACTACAGGTGCCCGCCCCTATGCCTGGCTATTTTTGTTGTTGTTGTTATTGTAGTTGTCATTGTTGTTTAGTAGGCCCAGGCTGGGTTCCAACCCACCAGCCCCAGTGTACATGGCTGGCACCGTAACCACTGAGCCTGTCCATAGAATTTTAAGAATTTCTGTGTAATGGGCGGTGCCTGTGGCTCAGTGGGTAAAGCGCTGGCCCCATATACCGAGGGTGGTGGATTGGAACCCGCCCCAGCCAAACTGTAACAAAAAATAGCCGGGCGTTGTGGCAGGCGCCTGTAGTCCCAGCTACTCAGGAGGCTGAGGCAAGAGAATCGCCTGGGCCCAGGAGTTGAAGGTTGCTATTGTTATACCCGAAATTCTCTCAAGTGGCCCCAACAAAACAGTCCGAGACACACTCCGATGTAAAAGGGACCTGGAAGCCCGGGCCTGGACTCTCCTGGCATGCAAGCCGAGGAAGAGCCCCGGGGTAGAGCAAGTTTTTATGGGGTACAGAAAGCAAGAAGGGTAGGGTCTGTTACAAGTACACTCTTGATTGGTGGTTGGTGATTTCATTAGTAAAGGAGGATTTGCATTGGTGGTTGATGATTTCACTAGTAAAGGAGGACTTGGATTGGTACAGGTGGTAGGGGATTTCTTAACCGGGGCTAGAGGTGGTGTAGCCTGATTAGGTAGTTGAAGAATACCTGAATTTCAAGGAAGTAGAAACCTATTGCCTATTATGGGAGCTGTTCAGGGGAACTGATACTTATTGCCTATTACGGCAGCTGTCTGCCTTAGGTGACTCAATTCAAGGGCTTAATGGCTGTGCAACCAGGGGTGGGGGAGGCAGCAGGGAGTGGCCCTGCGGGTTTCCCTGGTGGTTGGGGTGGAGGGTGGTGGAGGGGCTAGGAACAGCTTACTTAGTAGACAACAAAATGGCGCTGGTCTGGCCCTTACACTATGAGCTGTGACATCACGGCACTTTATCAAGGGCAATAAAATGAGACTCTGTCTCTACCAAAAAAAAAAATTGCCTTTTAGGAATTGCAGGCATAACAAGGTAGGCAGGGAATTTTACAAACTGACTTGGAAAACCAAGAAATTGTGCATTAATTTCAAACCTTAGAAAGCTCAAGGTTGTGTACCAGCTACCTGAATCCAAAGAATCCAAATACAACAAAATGTCTGGCAGTTCAAAAGAAGTTACATGTAGTCTGTAAAAAGAAAAAAAAAAAAAAGAAATATTAGGAGCATTTCCTAATTTCCTAGGACGTGCTCCTTTCCATTTCCAACAGTTATATATAATAAGGGAGGAAGCATCTAAAACAAAGATCGTGGTGCCTGTGTGCAAAAGGAAAGACTGTTTTTGTTTTTCTGAATTCTCTGGGGGGTGAACTAAGAAGTTTTTTCTCCATCTCTGATTTCTGTGACTGGTATGTTAGCCTGGTTTCCACCACATATAAATTTTTAACAGAACACAGATTTCATGAGTTTGTGGCTTGCCTGAACTTCCTTTTTTAAAATCGTGGACATTTGCAGATGAAAATAACCTCCATTACTGTTTAAATTGCACTTTACAAAATACAAATATAAGCACTTTGCAGATTTATTTCAAAACATTCTTTATTGATACAAAACCCACATAGATTAAGCAATTTGAAGATTCAGTGTAAACAGGCACGATTTGTAGTAGGTTTGGAACAGATAAAGCACTTTAGCATAACTTCTGCCACAGAGCATTTGGGAGTCTTAAGTCAGGGATTCAAAATTCCTTCTGAAAAGGACAAAAGAAAGACTTCCAGGGATTTCCACTGGTTTCTGCATGTGGGGCCAATATGGGCAATGCAAAATTTAAACAGATGCAAATAGTGAGGGGAGGAGGCAATGTCATTCCTTGTTTTACATATTTCTCCATTACAGATCGAATTTAAACTTCGCTTGGAGCTTCCAGAGTGGATCTCCACTGAAGTTACACCACGCTTGAATGGTCTATTTCACCAATATTTGCTTATGGAAATAAAGGAGAGTGACTGGGGGGAAAAGGAGAGGAGTGGAGGAGGGGTTTGAAGCTGAGGGAGGCTCCGACCACAGCCCAGCGCACCATAACCCTGTCTGATGTGATCATTAACCTCTCTGGAAAATGCAGCTGGCAGTTCTCTGAGGTTGTCATTAGGATGTGAGGAGAGCCACACAGACACTGCACAGACTCCTTACAGGCTGTTTGGCTTACTTTGAGCTGCTGCTCTATTTTCGTGTGGCGGAAAAATGAGATTTCAACAATTCTTTTTTGTCTTTTTTATTTTTTTAACGAGTCTTCTCCTTATCCACGGACAGAGACCAGGTAGGACTTTGATACATCTACCAAGTAACTTGTTAATGCCTGCTGTGTCCCTGGGTCTCTGAATGTGATTGTGCTTTTCTGAAACTCACTTAGGTGTGCTTGCAGTTAGTAGCATTGGGGTAAATGTGCAGGATTTTGGAAGTAGCTCTCTATCCTGTGGGGTCTATTATCTTCATGGATTTTAAAATAATAAGTAACTTACTACTATCTTTTTCTACATGCAAGGAGCATTGAACTTTAAGCTATTGTAGGTATGTTCCTACAGATCAGAAATGGAGATGTTGATTTATTCATTATAGAGGTAGATGAACCTGTAGAGTTTCAGGTAAAATGCAAAATCCAAAGCATTTTATTAAAAACGCATGCTGCTGGCTGGAGTAGAGATGGAATTAATAACATTTAAAAATTCTCTCAGAGATTGACTCATTTTTCTGGCTACCTCCCATGTATAATGAGGTGTACATATTATAGTTAGAAAAATAAAAGATAAAAATCATAATGTGACAAAATACAGCTGCAATAACTGTTATTTTGAGTTACATAATTAGGATTATCATTTAAACCAAATAAGTAATAAAATGTGGTTTTTATTATTATGCTTATAGAGCCAAAAAAGTAAAAACTTAATATATATCCTAGATACTTAATGTTAATTTACTTTACTCCTTTTTAAACTTTTCAATAACTGATATTATGTGCTACTTAACCAACAGGAATTTAATAGATGAAATTATTATATGTACTTTAACTTCAAAATCAAATAAGATTTCAAAGTACTGGGGAGCTAAAAAAAAATTAGAATTTTGACTCAGGAAAACTGTTGAAGGAAATTGTTGCAAACCCAAGTTTAAATAGAAAGTTGATAATATTTACATCCAAATAGGTTATTCATTTAATAATATACTTATCCAGTTAGAATAGAAAATCAGGTTTAAAATTCCGACATTGCCTTTTAGTTAATTGGAAGTTTGATTGCTGTGAGTTTATTTCAAATGACTTCCCCTGGTCTGTCCTTTTACATAAATAATAAAGTTCCAGGTCAGCAACTCACAGAGAGCAGCTTGATCATTTCTTACTATTTACAGTAATGTGGCTATTCAAACCATTTCTACTTTTTCTTTTTTCTTTTCTTTTTTTGAGACAGAGTCTCACTATGTCACCCTCAGTAGAGGGCTGTGGTCTCACAACTCACTGCAACCTCACATTCTTGGGCTCAGCGATACTCTTGCCTCAGCCTCCCAGGTAGCTGGGACTACAGGCACCCTCTACAATGCACAGCTATTTTTTTGTTGCCATTGTTATTTTAGCTGGCCGGGGTCAGGTTCGAACCTGCCAGCCTTCGTGTATGTGGCTGAGGCATTACCCACTGAACTATGGGTGCCACCCCATTTCTACTTTTTAAAAATACAGAACACCTTAGAGAATGTTCTTAGAAAATATTTGTGATTAAGTTACTACATAAAAGGTCTCGGGGCATTTAGGAAGAAATCATGTAAAAGGATGAGGATGTCACTACTAAGATCTTGCTATTGGCTCAGCGCCTGTAGCTCAGTGGTTAGGGAGCCGGCCACATACACTGGGGCTGGTGGCTTCGAACTTCAAACCTGGCCAGGCCTGCTACTCAGTGCCAACTAAGACAAAAAAGTAGCCGGGTGTTGTGGTGGGCGCCTGTAGTCCAGCTACTTGGGAGGCTGAGGCAAGAAAATCGCTTAAGGGCAAGAGTTTGAGGTTGCTATGCACTCTCCCCAAGGGCAACATAGTGAGATTCTGTTTCAAAAAAAAGATAAAGAAAGATCTTCCTATTAACATTAAATGTTGGGAATACATCTTATTTGTTTGTTTGTTTTATACAGAGTCTCACCATGTTGCCCTTGGTAGAGTGCACAGCAACCTGTAACTCTTGGGCTTAAGAGATACTCTTGCCTCAGCCTCCCAAGTAGATGGCACTACAGCAGGCCGCCCCAACACCTGGCTATTTTTTAGCTGTAATTGTCACTGTTTAGCAGGCCCGGGCTCGGTTTGAAGCTGCCAGCTCTCGTGTATGTGGCCGGCGCCCTAACCACTGAGCTATGGGCGCTGAGCCTGTTGGGAATATATCTTTTATGTATGCCTAACATTAATTTTTTATGTCATAATCACAGATAAAGTCGGGCTTGGTGGCTTACGCCTGTAATCCTAGCACTCTGGGAACCCAAGGGGGGTGGATTGCTCAAGCTCACAAGTTCTAGGCCAGCCTGAGCAAAAGTGAGACCCTTGTTTCTACTAAAAATAGAAAAACTGAGGCAAGAGGATCTCTTGAGCCTGATTTGTAGGTTGCTGTGAGCTATGACGCTACAGCGCTCCACCCAGGGTGACAGCTTGAGACTATAAATAAATAAAAAATAAAAATAAAAAAGTGCATTTTATAATCACAGCTGAATAGCCACAGTAGTGCTTGGCTCCAAAATTCACTTTTGCATTCTACAAATTAAAAAATGAATTTCTGAAAAATGCTCCTAATTCTTTTTTCTCTTTAGCTAATTTGGCCATGAGAAGGAAACTGCACAGACACAACTGCCTGCAGAGGAGATGTATGCCTCTTCATTCTCGAGTCCCCTTCCCCTGAGGTATTTCTGATAGAAAATACTTTTATTACATGTAGGCAATTTTCCAAATTGGATATATGCAAAGAACGTTTCTTTAGATTTTGTAGGACGATATGTGATAATGGCTTATAGTGATGTCAAAGCTCAAGATGCATGCTAATAAATGAAGGAGTGAAACGAGTGACAGAATGTTTGAGAATTGCTTTACTAAAGGAAAAAATGAGAGAAAATGTAGAAAATGTTGGTAATTGTGAAATCTGAGTGATAACTACATGGAGGCTAATACTCTTACATGTGTTAAGAATTTTCATAATTAAAAAATCAGGAACGGCTCGGCGCCTGTGGCTCAAGTGGCTAAGGAGGCAGCCACGTACACCCAAGGTGGCGGGTTCAAATCCAGCCTGGGCCCGCCAAAGAACAATGATGGCTGCAACCAAAAAATAGCCGGGCATTGTGGTGGGCACTTGTGGTCCCAGCTACTTGGGAGGCTGAGGCAGGAGACTCGCTTGAGCCCAGGAGTTGGAGGTTGCTGTGAGCTGAAATTCCATGGCACTCTACCCAGGAGGACAGTTTGAGGCTCCTGTCTCAAAAAAAAAAAAAAAATCTGAAACAGGCCTGGTGTCTCACGCCTGTAATCCCAGCACTCTGGGAGGCCAAGGCTGGTGGATTGCCTGATCTCACAGGTTTGAGACCAGCCTGAGCAAGAGGGAGACCCCTGTCTCTAAAAATAGCTGGACGCTGTGGCTGGTGCCTTTAGTTCCAGCTACTCAGGAGGCTGAGGCAAAAGAATCACTTGAGCCCAACAGCTTGAGGTTTCTGTGAGTTACAACGCCAAGGCTATCTACCGAGAGTGACAGACTATTTCCAAAAGAAAAAAAAAAAAGAAAATCAGACACAGAAAGAATTTAATTATAAAATTATACATGAGGTTTGAAAAATACTGACTAGCTCTTGATGCTACCCAGGACAAGCACATTTCCATAAAAATCAGTGTACTCTGGCTCGGCGCCTATAGCTCAACTGGCTAAGGCGCCAGCCACGTACACCTAAGGTGGCGGGTTCAAATCCCCAGCCTGGACCCACCAAACAACAATGACGGCTGCAACCAAAAAATAGCCAGGCATTGTGGCGGGCACCTGTGGTCCCAGCTACTTGGGAGGCTGAGGCAGGAGACTCGCTTGAGCCCAGGAGTTGGAGGTTGCTGTGAGCTGTGATGTCACAGCACTCTACCCAGGGGGACAGCTTGAGGCTCTGTCTCAAAAAAAA
>CAUYTI010158916.1:0-42126 GCA_963575145.1 Galago senegalensis | reverse complement strand
TTGAAGTACGCTCTTCAATCTTCTCTCTTGTCTCTGCTCCAAACCATCAGCTAATTTGCTAAGCTTCTGTCCTTTCAGCCTCCTTCTGGATGGGAGCTTCTGTAAAAAGCTGGCTGCAGTTCGCCATCTTGGCTCCGCCCCGAAAACTCATTCTTAATCTTTTACTCATTAATAATTTAGGTGAGACCTAGGACTAGAAAATTATATTAGCATGCTGTAGTGCTTTGTGCATTGAAAAACAGAACATGAAAAAGTATAAAAATACTTCTCCTGATATAATTTTCTATAATAAAAATCACGTAACTTAGAGGCATACTACTTTATGAACTTGCTAGTACTTGTTAGTTGATCTCTTACAGTAGAGCCATCATTAGGAAAATAATTTATCACACTAGAAGAACTGTATTGTGCATCATAAATTACTATAATACACTGCACCTGATAGTTATTAATTTTAGTGCCATCCTACTTATCATAGCAACACATCATTCTGTATTTGAAGAGAGGCAAACAGGAGTTCATTTTCTTGGGCTTCTAACATATGGAGAACACAAGATGCTTGAGAATAACAATTACAAGTTAGGAGTTACTCTATTTTCTGGACTGGAGTTTGTGATTACTTAGTTGTGGTCATTATATTTCTTAACTATTTTTTAGTTAGTTGAAGGTTTCCTGTATAGAAAGGAGGTAGTAGAGCTACATTGGGTGGTGATATCTACCTGAATTATCACCTTCACTATCTGGATGACATGTCCAGCCTGGGGCTGCCTGAATAGGGATCTCTTTCCTCCTCACTGCCCCCTGCATGTCTCTTTTAAACCTGTGGCTAATGAGAAAAGAACATCCTCCCAGTTTGAAGAAGAGTTTGCCACTAACTGTGGTTTCATCATGAGCCCTCTTAAACACAGCTCAATTCAAATAACTTTTCAGGATCCAGACGGATGGAGTTACAAACTAGGAATGTCCTATAATCTAAATGCATGCTCTATCCACAAGGAACAAATATCAGCTGTGCTCGGTGGACTCAGAAACATGGGCCTAACCATGTCCATGACCCATAAGTGGGAAGCATCTATAACTTCTGTAGTTGACTTAACCATGAAGAGATTAATTAAATAAAATTTTAAGCTCCACTGTTTTTCTGATGCAATTTATATTTTATTTTGCAAATAAAATGATTTATTGCCACTACATGCTATGTTCATCAATCGTTCAATGATTACTTCCCAATTAATATTTTTAAAATGTACAATGGAAGATTACATATAAGCACTGTATTTGAGAAAGGGTGCCTACTGATGCCTATTACCCACAACTTGAAAATTTAGGCTTTTATTAAAAAAAAAAAAAAACTTTAAGTGAAATGGCTTTTGGAAACTGTTCATGTCATTCTGACTGTTTGGAGTGGGGAAAACATTTCTGTGCTATCCACTCATTCATCAGTGAGCACCTAATGTATACATAGCACTGATCTAGACACAAGGGATACAGCACTCCACATGACAAAGGCCCTACCTTCATCATGAAATGGAGAGTCATGGGCAGATAATAAACAAATAACAAATAAATAGTGACAAGTGCCATGTTAAAAAAGAAAACTCAAGGAATGGCGTTTACAGGGTGCTAACTGAGTAAGTTAAAGATTATGGATGTGGTTTTCAACTGGGGCAATCTTGCCCCTCAGGTGATACTTGGCAATGTCTGCATTTTTTATTATCATAACTGGGAAATTGCTGCTGATATCCAGTAGGTCGAATGTAGGAATGTTGCTGACTATTCTACAACTCACTGTAAAGCTCTGCCCTTTCAAGAAGAATTATTTGACCCCAAATGTACAAAAGCTGAGAGACCCTGATTTAGAGATAGGGAAGGAGAACAATGGGCAGAGTCTCTAAAACATGAGAGAGTGGCACAGTCCCACCACTTTGAGGACAGTATCCAGGCAGAGGGGGTGACAAGCACAAAGGCTCCAAGCCCGGCTGTGACCGGTGTGATGAGGAAAGGATTCTCTTTTTAAGAGATTTGAAATGGCATCTTGCAGCCTCTTCCAAATATTCTGAAACCCACAGGAAAATTGCAAGTAAAAACTTACTATCGTACATTGTAGTGCTGGAAAATTATAAATCAAGCAACCTTGTTAAATAAAATATGAACTTTTCTCCTTTCTTTAAGTTTCTAATGACAAAATTAAAAATATATAGGCCTGTGGTTTTCATAGGTCTTAAATTTAACAAAATACAGGTAACTGAATTTTATCCTTACTGTGCATATTAAAATGGTCTATTGATAGGACTATGGTGTTCAGATGAATAATGAAATAAAAACATAAGTGAGTCACAAATTATTACATAATTTTAAATAAAATTTTGTTTTACCTTTGGCTTAGGAAAACTATTCATCATATAATAAAAAATTTTTTGAGACAGAGTTTTACTCTCTTGCCCATGCTAGTGTGCTATATGTCAGCCTATCTCATAGCAACCGCAAATTCCTTGTTCAAACTATCTTCCTGCCTCAGTCTCCCAAGTAGCTGGAACTACAAGCTCCTGCAACAACACCTGGCCATTCTTTTTTCTATTTTTAGTACAGATGGGCTCTGTACTAAATTCTTTGTTCTACTCTGGCTTGGGCTGGTCTTGATTTGGAGGGTCCTGGGCTCAAGTGATCCTCCCACCTGACCTTCCCAGAGTGTTAGATTTATAGGAGTAAGCCATGTTCCTGGCCTAAATATATTTTCATAGGTTATGTTCTAGGTACACAACTGCTTAATATCACAGTTTTTCTTGAATGAAGGTAGATCTTAAATAATCTCAATTTGGGGGAATTTCATTCTGCTGAGGAAATAGAAATGGAATAATCGATAAAATTATTAAAGCCACACTTGTATTTAAAAATAAGGGATGAATTTACACGTTATATTAAAAATTGTAATAGTTACATATGATAAATTATTATTTTTACAGAAATATTTTCAAAGAGTTTTGCTTTGGTTTGGATATTCATATTTTCCCCAAATTCATACATTGAAACCCAATCCCCAAGGTATTAGGAGACAGAGTTTTTGAGAGGTGATTAAGTTATAAAGGTAGAACTTCACAGAATGGTTATTAATTCAGTTAACTGATTAGTGCCATTTTAAAAGAGACCCCAGAGGAGTCACTTGCCTGTGCACCATGGGAAGACACAGCAGGAAACCTCCAACTATTATATAAACCAGAAAGAGGGCCCTCACCAGACATCAAATCTGCTGGTGCCTTACTGTCAGATGGTTCAGCCTTGATCACTGATTAGGATAAATTTCTGTTCTTTACCATGTACCTCGTTTACTGTAATGGCCCAAATGAACTAAGACAAGCATCATTTTACCATATGACATTACCACTTGTATTACCATGATTCCAAAGTCTCTTCCATTGGAAATCCTTTGTTTTAAAGAAACTGTTTTTTTCTTAATTAAAAAATAACTTATTTGGGATTTTTTGTGAGTTTTTTTAAACATTAGTAAATTCAAGCAAAAATTTATACTAAATAATGATGAATACAATTAATTCAAAATGTATTTTATTTTCTGCCAAAGAAAAAGCTTTTTTAAAGAATACTCTTATTTGAATAATGCATCTAATTCATCACATGCCTTGTCTTCTATTTGCTTTAATATTATTTAGGTGACCTTCCTATCTTGTGTTCAAAGGGTCAGAAGATCAAATTTGATGTGCATTTTATTAAGATATGCCACCTTGGGAAGATCTGGAAAGTATTTAATATAATCTTTGAATTGTTCCAAATGATTTCTTTGCTATTGTGGCAGTTTAATTTGTCTTTTATTTAAAGTTTATTTATTTATTTATTTTTTACATAGTGCCACGAATACTTCTGGATTTTTCCCCAGCATTTAGTTGGTGTATCTTTTCCCTTGCAATGACCTTAGCCCTGGTGTTATAGACTTGTCTTCAACTTCTGTATTTAAATCAATGCCTAAAGTTGAAAAATGTTTGTCCAGTTTTCACTTCATTTAAAACAGTTTTGAAATGGATAAAATACTCTAATTTCTAACTTCCTATTTCGTTCTTCTAATAGTGGAAAAAATATACACGTAATGATACATCCAGTAGATACAGGGAAGTGTGTGTAGTTGTTCAACATGACTTACCAACAAGTCAACAGCTTCATCACTCCTCCCAGGGTCTCTGCACCACACAGGAGAAGCCAGGAGCAGGGTTTTCTGGAATGTTCTCTCTTGTGGTACCTGTTTAAAATTAGCCAAATTGGAGAAACTTAGTTAAGATATGCAAAGTGGATAGGAAAGGCAATTACTCTCCAGGGCCGGGAGCAACCAGATGTGCACTGCTGCAGACTGAGGGATTTGGGGGCCATTCAAAAATATTACTTAATAAAAGACCACAAATAGCTGTGGAAACGATCCAGAGTAAGGATGGCTAGTATGGTAACTAAATGCTGCATTTAATCCTCAACAAGATGCTGTATTATAGACGGGGGAAGTGCTATGAAGGACATTGTTAATTCAATCAACTAAGTTGGAAAGCACACAAATCAATGTCAGTTGGATACAAACATTGTATCAATGTTAAATTGATTAGAGTTGATAATCGTACTGTGATTATACACAAGAATATCTCTATTCTTAAGAACTAAATAGTAAAATATTTAGGAATAAAAGGTCATGCTTTAAATGACTTGTTTTCAAATGGTTTAGATTTTTTTAAAATGGTGTGTGTGAGGAGAAGGAGAAAGAAGGTGAAAGGGCAAGAGAGAGCATAGATGGTAAAGCAAATGTAGTGAGATGCAGGCAATAGACGAGGGTGCAGTCATACACTTGGTGACTTTCCTCTAAGCTTGAACTTATTTCCAAAATTAAAACAAACAAAAAAAGGAAACATGCACTTGGTCTCTCATGTGATTAGATTTGATGGCGGCAATGACCTTATTGCTTGTGGAAAAAGTTTCCTGGAGTACCGTACCTGTAGATGGGAGGGCTCTGGAATGTCAAGGGGGTCTTACTCTGTAATATCATGGTAGAAATAAAAGCCTATGGACTTTGGGTAGTTTGGCTATTTTTGACAGCACTGGAGAATTTAGAAAGAGAAAATACATAATTCAGGTTTTTAACTTCTGAGCTCAAGGCATAAATAGGAAGACAGAAATCTTCCAGGACTCTTCTGAAAAAAAAAATCTTCAATTTCTATAATCACAGGACTGATATTTCTGAATCAAGGATTCTCCGAAGATTGTTAAAGTACAATGTAAACTGAATTCACAGCCTGGAAGGTTTATATGTGCAAGTTAGGATTTTGTTCAGGAAAACAATGAAATCTGGAAAACTGGGGCAAACCCTGGACCTCAAGTGATGAAGGTACTTGCGTATGATTCTATCATTTTAATTTTACAAAGCTAAGTATCATCTGTATATGATGAAATGCACAGATAATAAGTGTAAAAGTTATTGTTCCGCAAAACGTGACACCCTTGTGTCTGCACCCTGATCCAAAAAGACACCCCATAACCCATTCTGATTAATCCCCTTCCCACACATGGGAGGAACTCCTGCTCTGATTTTCGACATCATAAGTAGTTTCTTGTTTTATAACTTTATGTAATAGAGAGAAAAATGGTCCCATCTCCCAAGGATATTCACACACTAATTCTCAAAAGCCATAAATATTTCAGGCTAAATAGCAAAGGAGAATTAAGGTTGGAATTAAGGCTGTTATTCAGTTATCATAAGGGTCTTTAAAAGTGGAAGGGGAGTCAGAAAAGAGCATTGTAGAGAAAAGTACCAGTGAAAACGTATATGGCCGGAGAGATGGAACATTGCTGGCTTTGAAGATGAAGGATGTGAGCCACAAGCCCAAGAACATGGTTCGACTGTTAGTGCTGGAAATGTAGGGAAAAGAAAAAAAGGATTTTCCTCCAGAAAGGAAAAAGCTTTATTGACACTGTGTTTCCTGGAAAATAAGACACCTATTTTCTTATATTTATTTTTCTCAAGAAGACACACTAGGGCTTATTTTCAGAGGATATCTTATTTTTATTAAGTATAATACGACAATCTACATTTACTCCAATACAGTTAAGTCATCTTCTTCTGGAACCTGACAGGGGGAGCCAACCTTGATGGTGGGGCTGGCACCAGTGATGCGTGAACTCCTTTGCCCAGCCATTCACACACGAGCAATAGGAAGCCTGCAATCGCGGTTACCACACACGCACCCGCGCAAGTGCAAACAGCTTGGAGAAAGGAGCTGTGGCAGATAAAAGGTATTCCAGTCTTCCTTACTGCTCTGCACCAAAATGCATGGCATGGCTATGCAGATACCCTGGGTAGGCCTACATCAGGGTAGGGCTTATATTTAACAAATGCATAGAAATCCTGCTAGGGCTTATTTGGGGGGTAGGTCTTATTTTGGGGAAACACGGTATCTCAATTGTAGTTCTATGTCTGACTTCAAAACTATGATTGATGTCTTGATTGTAGTTCTATGTCTAACTTCAAAACTATGATTGATATCTTGATTGTAGTTCTATGTCTGACTTACAAAACTGTAAGATTAGAAGTCTGCATTGTGGTGGGCTGTTAGGTATGTAGTAAAGCTACATTAGCAGCAACATAACACTTTCTGTGAAATAACACAATTGAATACTACAGCATGGTTTGGTCTTCTGTGCAGACTGCCCTTGCTCAGCCCAACATTTCTGACATTCAGCAATGTTGTCTTATATATCCGCTTGTACAGCTGAATAGCGTCTCATGTCTGAACACACACTTAAGACAATTTCTCCTAAACATAGACATGTGGCTTGTTTCCGGTTTTTTAGTTAGTATGAATAAATTATAAACTGTGTTAGATATTTGGGACTCCTCGGCATGAAGTTTTGGGCTAGCAAGTGACACTCCTTTAAGTAAAATTCCTCCTAATTAAATATTACCTCCCCAACAGGACTTTTTTTTTTTAACATTGTGCTACTAAATTCAAATTTTCTTCTTTGAAGCAACTTGGAACAGTATTATCATGACCATTGTTTTTAATAATGATGACGATAGCAGCAAACCAGCTTTATAAAGTTACCTGTAATCGCCTTTGATTCTTAGAAAAATACTCTGAAGGAGTTCAAAGTTACAAAATGTCTTTCCTAAGTTACAAAGGCAAGTGAAACTGGAACCTGAATCTAAACAGGGCTTTTGACTCAAATCCCTCAACCTTTTATATTTTATTCCTTTGCCTCTTACGTTTATTCATTAATTATTCTTTCATTTATTCATCAAATAGTGACTGAGTATGTATAACACAGTAGGCTGTACGTATTGCATTTTTATTTTCTCATACATAATGCATATTTATTTTGTTGTGTAATTTAGATTAATAAACTATTAATAGGTAGCAATTGTAATGTCATAAGACATATTTTGTTTTCTTTTTGCTCATTATAATAGAGAACAAAACTAAAGTTTTGTGAGGTTCAAATAGGAATCCACTTTATTAGGCCTAAACCAAGGTGGATAAACATCAATTAACTCCTGGCACATTTCTGGGCTGCAAGCCCTCAACAAAATAAGAGTAAGTCTGGTTCACTCCCAAGATAGATGGGAAAGTACTCACTGACTTCTTGCTTGACTAACTCTCCGAGAAACCAACTGGAGGTACCAACTGTCCCCGGACTGACCTTTAAAAAACACCAGGTGGGAAGGTCCTGAAACAAAGCCGAACGACTAACCAACCACAAAATTCTGCTTCTGTACAATGCTATTAACCTACCCAGATGCACCTGGGTGGCCTGCATGCCAACCAGGATGCAGACCAAGCCTTAAAAATTAGATCCCTTAAGCACTCAGGGCTGCTCTCAGAAACCCCATGTTGGCACACTGAGGCAGTTGCTGGCCGGCTCTTCAATAAAAGGACTATTTTTAGGGCAGCACCTGTGGCTCAATGAGTAGGGCGCCAGCCCCATATACTGAGGGTGGTGGGTTCAAACCCGGCCCTGGCCTAACTGCAACAAAAATAGCTGGGTATTGTGGCAGGTGCCTGTAGCCCCAGCTACTCAGGAGGCTGAGGCAAGAGAATCGCCTAAGCCCAGGAGTTGGAGGTTGCTGTGAGCCATGACGCCACAGCACTCTACCCAGGGTGATAAAGTGAGATTCTATCTCTAAAAAAGAAAAAAAGACTCCTCTTTAAATTTGACTTGTCTGGTGGTGTGGTCTTTGACAGACTCCTGGACATAAAAACTTAACTTTCAGAAGTTTCTCCACTTTAAATAGAAATGAAGAAAAGAATAGAGACTCATTAGTCTTGCCCATGTACAGAAGGTTATCTAATTCTTTCACTTCAGTGTTGTTTCACAAAGGAGAAAAAAAAGCACGTATGGCTTTATTTCTAATAAAAACCATAATGTTATATTAGCTCATTTTTTTGGCATGGTATAAATGACGGAAATCCTGATTTCTACTCTAAGTTTGATTCTTTATAATTATGTATCAGTAAATTATTCTCATTCAAGCCCTTTAGAACAGAATTTCCTAAATTTATTTAACCTTAAAACTTTTAAAATAACCGTGTGTTTTCCAAACAGCAAAGACTCTTAAACTCTAATGCCTGCTAACGTAAAGGAGCAAACAAAAGGTTGTCTTAAAAACAAAACAAAACGAAAAACACTGACAGCTTTCTGAGCGGACAGGAGGTTTAATTAGTATGTGTAACGTGCACTAAGATACATCATAGGTGCACAACATGGGTCAACAGGTGTTTAGAAGATGACATACACTGAGATGGTTATTGGAAGGCAGAGGGTGTGTGTGACAGGTGGTTTCAATGTCATGCTCCACACGTGTCTCGTGCCATTTTCTAGGCTTTTCTGAGGTGGCATACTCCAGGCCTTTTAATAAAAATAATTAGCTAAATATTTGTATTTTTGGAACCCACCTATATGACATTTTTGAGACAACACTACTACTAGCGGCAGATTCCTGGCGGTTTAGTTCGTTTTCCCAGTGCTCATCCTGATCCCACACAAAGCAGTTCCGGGAAAGCTAAGTCTCACTTCTCTTTCTTTGCTGCTTCAGGTCACAGGGCTGAGGCAAAGAGTTTTCATAAATACAGAGTTTATCTGAGGCTGTGCTTATCTCTGCCTGCGCTCCGCAATGAAACATAAATCATGTCGTATAATCACTTCCGTTGTTCTTCCCACTGGCTTGTACTGCTAATGACATTCTGGGGATCCAGTTCAAGTCACAGAATCATACCATCTTGCCAACTTTTAGGCACTTACACACTAGATTTCTTTTTTTTTTTTTTAATGTGTTGCAGTTGGACACACAAATACAAAAAGTGGATTTTCACATAGCGAGAGACTAGAAGAAATTTCTTAATAATGTGACGGCTTCAAACAGAAAAGGAGAAAATCAGGACTTGGATACCTCAGCTCATCTGTATTGCTGAAATTTGCCTTGATGTGCTGACCTTCCCCTCTGCCTGCCTGACGTCGGCTCACCTACTTCTCCTCTTAGGCTTCCTTTCTGAACGTTCAAGATCCAATGAACTGTGCCTGCCCTCTATTCCCTGATAGACTCAAGTTTCCCATCACAACATTTTCTCCCACTGTAATGTGATGTTCTGTTTGATGTTTCTGCATTTCCTGCTAGATTACAAAATCTTTGTAGACAGACACCATGTCTCTGGCTCATGCCTATATTGCGGCTAGTCCTCAGGACCATATGTGACAGGTATGTATCCAGGCGTCCTCAAACTACGGCCTGTGGGCCACATACGGCCCACTGAGGACATTTATCTGGCCCGCCAGGTATTTTTGCCGCTGCTGCTGTCCTGCTTAGCAGCCGACTCGTCCCAGGGCCCGCAGTCTGGTCCTCCAATGGTCTGAGGGACAGTGAACTGGCCCCCTATTTTAAAAGTTTGAGGACCCCTGAATCTGTATCATCCATCATCTACTGGGAGGAACACAGACCAAGTGTTAACAATGCTAAGGGCGCACCCTGTGATTACAATGCTGATGTTGATTGCATTGAAGAGCACTCATAAACTTCCTACATATATTCAACTGACATTTGTGACTAGTAGATTGGATGAAAATTTTAGTGGTCAAATTTCCTGAAATGAGAAGTGAATAATGTTGGCACACTTTGTCTGCAGCGATATATTTGTTTTATTGAAGTACACATTTTTTCTTTGTTCAGTTGAGTTATTGTTTAAAAAAAAGTTTTGGCAGTCCTGGTAAGTTTGAAGTTTGTTTGGTGGTTGTTTTTATTATTTACCTTAAATAGACCTGTGCTATTATGAAATACAATGGCAATTTTTTCCATTTTAAGTTTTTCAGATAAATCTTTAAGTTTTAGAGATAAGATACTCTTCTTTGAGTGGAGTTCCCGATTCTCTATTATCAGTGAAGAAGTGGCCTACAATGAGAAAAGTGGGAAAGACTTGATAGAGAACAGTTTAGGACTCTCCAGGGTTCTCTGGAGTAAAACTCCAATCTAATAGAGAGAGAGAAACAGACAGACAGAGAGAGAATTTTAAAGGAATTATCTCACATAATTGCAGAGGCTGGTAAATCCAAAATCTTTAGGGTAGGCCAATTGACTACAGAGCAAGGATAGAGTTGATTCTGTAGTTCAAAGTCAGCTGGTAGAATTCCCTTTTCTTTGGACAAGAACAATCTTTTCCTATTAAGGTCTTCCCTTGATTGGGTAAGGCCCACTCACAGCATTGAAGGTAATCTGCTTTACTTAAACTCTATTTATTTAAATGTTAAACTCATTTAAAATACACCTTGATAGAAATATCTAGGCACTATGGCCTAACCAAATTCACACAAAATTTCCAACATCACAGTTCATGTTATCTCTCTTCTTCCCCTGTATCTGACAGACAATCTATTTATAAGGATGAAGCTAGAGATTTCGTCCAACACACAAGGCATGTTCAGTAATTGGAGTCAGCAGACGGGATCAATAGTTTTTGTCACTTAATTTAGAAGAGAATATGTCATCCACTTCTGTGGCTATAGATATTAATTTAAATTGTTTTAAAGCAGTGTGTATAAGTTTCCTTGTTTTCAAGAATAACTATAAGTTCACGCAAATATGGTGTGCATCATATATCTTGTAGCATACAATCACCTGTTGCCTGGTTACTTCTCTAATGAACACAGAGAATCTGATGTTGGATATTGGAAATGGAGCCCTAGAGACTAGAAGCTGGTTCTAAATTTGGGTTATGAGATCTAATTGGGGTGTAAATTGCCCAAAGGATAGTTCCTTGTTCCCAGTCAATGATGAGTAATAAGAGAACGGTGAACTATACACACTCTATGGTATTTTCCCTTTACATTTATAAGCATGTCACCTGCTTTTTACCTATGTTTGTATTTTTTCACAAAGAAATCAAGAATGCTTGTAAAAACATTTATGTACATGGGAAAGGGGAGCCTCATGCTTTGGCCATGTGCAGATAGGTGGGCATCTGGAAGGGGTCTATTTCTCTATGTCCAAGATGTGAATGGCTCTCCCCAAGGAGAAACAAAGTTCCCATAGAACTTGTCAAGGGGCTTGTCATAAGGTAGGTCAGGTGCTCACCATCCCACCCCCTAAAGAGTCTATGCAGTGGGGTGCACTCTCTCCTTGATGTGTGCAAGTTCCATTATAGCTAATGGGAACTGCATGTGCATTTCGAGAAAGCCCGGTGCTGTGTGAGCTGCAAAGGGAAAGAAAACACAGCATGAGATTTAAAAAGAATAAAAAAGAAGGAACAAACAGAAAGAAAAATCATCTTTCTTGTGTACTCTTCCAGTGATAATAAAAACTGCAGATATTGAAAATGAAAGCATTAGCTTTTAAAAGAAACTAAATGTGGTTCCATGCCCTCCCACCTATGTGTAAGCCCAGAGTCAAAAGTATATCTGGCAACTGGTACTTTAGCTATCTGTTTGATTCCATAAAACAGTAGATACACTGCATGGGGGTGTTAACTTTATTTTTCTCTAAAAAGTTATTTATTTTCAATGATTTTAAAATATTGTAATTATAAATTCTGAAATTAATGTAACTATATAAACTATTTTTTTTTACATAGGCCAGAAAATACAGACTATGGTAAGCATTTCTATATCAAAATATATTTAAAATATTAATGACAGTCAGAGAATCAACATACATTGAAGATTATACCTTTAGGCAAAAGTTGATATTGTTAAAATAGGAGCATCAAAAACTCAAATAAGGATGGAAGTAGATAAAAATGTTAGGAATGTATAAATATTTTGAATTCTTGCCACATAGCTAAATATGAATTCCTAGCATGGATCAAGATCTTGTAAAGAAATCTTGGCCAAAGAAAACACACACGCACACATATACACAGAAAATACTGAGCCAGTCTTATAAAAGGAAATATAAAAAGACTACAAATAGAAATTGCTTTATTTCCAAGTCAATTCATTTTGGCAAACTACATAGTAATATAACGTCTTTTCTACGATGATGAAAAGATAGTTTTCAATGTGTCATGAGAAGGCCCGTTCCCAATGATTAACATTTCCTACATGATAGTTAATATTCATAATCGAGGTAGATATGATTTCTGGAATATAATTTAATCAAATGCCATAAGAATTTCCTAGCTTTTTTTAACTGACCAACATCCAATTATCCCTGTGTGTGGTTTCTGGGCACAAAGGAAAGATACTTTCCCTTTCACAGTGCCGCCATGACCCCTGGGGCTGCAAGAATTATTAAAATCACAGCCATTACTTAGATTTGCATGGGCAATTAAAAATTCTGAAACTTAAAAGTCCCCCTGGATGGGTTTTGCAACATTTTAATAATGAAGTTGATACGAATAATTATGATGCTTGCATTGACGAAAGGTTTACTTTACGCTCCACGTGGATCTCTGTTGCTTCTCACAATAACCCTGATGTATATTCACAGCCAAAATGCCCACTACAGAGGAGGAAACCGGACATGGAAAAGCCAAGAACTTTTCCAAGATCACAGAGCAAGTGACTAAGACTAGGCACCTATGACCACAGATCTTGTGTTTTGCTCGAGTAACTATGCTATCTTGTGAGGGGACAATGTTTATCTTGTACTCAAGAATTAACTCACCTTATATTGGAGGTGGTCACACAAATATTTAATATACCACAACAAATAATTTTGAACATAAAAAAGAAAAGTTAATTATCTCTCATATAACTGATTTTGCAATATAACTCTTTAATTATAATAGAGTCCAAATAAATTAGAGCCATTAAGACAAATCACATTGTCTGTTCTATTTTAAAGTGTAATAGACTGATTAATATGTTTGTTGCACATGAGAACTTTGTAATGCCTCCTGCATCCGATATATATGCGTCGTGCAGGTACATGGTGATAAAAGAATGCTTTGGCATATTTAAATTCTAGATTGAAGTATGTCCAATTAAATAGGACATCAAAGAACATCAAAGCTCTGGGTTATTTTTTCTTATCTCTGTTATTGTCTGAATCCGGAAGCAGAAACAAGCAGGGTGCCAACATTGCCATGGTTTTGAAGCATCTATTTCCTGACCAAATGTTCTGTATTTTACAATTCTGTAAAAGTGCACAAATACTAGTAGCTTTTGTAGCAGAACGAATATCCCTCCCTTCCCCCGCAGAATTTTTTGAAAACGTAAAGAAAACTTCCTTCTGTTTGACCCAATTAGGATTCCAGATGTCCAAGGTCAAAGGTTGGAAATAAAAGTATTGAGTTTTGTCTTACTCTAAACAGAAGGCATGGCCAAAATGTGTGAAAGTTTTCCCAGAGGGTGTTCATTGTAGTTTTACTTTTTCTCTTGTGTATCCTGGAAAAAGGTCCTTATCTCCTCCATTGAATTATGCTGTTCTAATTCTATCCTCACAAGTGTCTGAGTCTCTGTATGAGATCTTGAGCAGTTGACTGCAGTTTGACCCTTAAAATGCTTTTTACAAATGCCTAAATTTGGAAGACTGCTAATTTTCTTCTTTCCGATTTTGACGTGTGAGGTTCTACTTGGTAACATTTGATGTTTTTTCTTTTTGTCAAGTGGTAGTATGAGATCAGAGATGGGGTGAACTGATAGAAAATAAAGACATCAGGAACTTGGTCTTATTTGGTTCTGCTGAATGGATGACCTTTAATAGCTGCTTTCTATGTTGAGGATAATTTATTTTCTGGTCATATTTATTCATAAACATATTCTGGAAATTGAATTATTTTTAGAAAATATATAAAAGAATTCCTTTCCCAGGCTTGAATTATGATGTTATCTTTGAAATACCATGTTATCAAAAGTAAACCAAAAGCAACATTCAAAACTTAGATTTATTCTTCCCACTTGCTTATGACATATTTAAAACACTGTAATTTTGTATATCATGGTTAATTCAAAAAATATATGGTGATCATCTATTAGGGCAGTGCTGTTGAGAACAGCGATGGGAGACGTAAAGGACCGAGTAAGGAAACTAAAATGACAGTAATAAAATAGAGGCACCCAAATTAACCTACGATCTGTAAGTAACATGGAAAAACATAACACAGGAAATAAGGTGTCCACACTGAGGGTGCACTTGGCTTTGGGTCTGGAGACCTCAGCCCTTCCATTTCAATCAATACAGTATGTTCATTTTCAAAAGGACAGTTTTTGTCTGTTTCCTTTTCTATGACTGTGAAGGAGGGATAGGGCAGACTTCTTTTATTTTATTTTATTTTTTATTAAGTCTTTCGTACAAAAATCATAAATACATTTATGCCATTGTATGATTCAATGTGATGATTATTTGTACAAACTGGAATGTTTACATCCTACTAAATAACATAACCTTCACCACTTTTACCCTATTACAGGATTAAGACATTTATGCTCTACACTTGATAGATCCAACTTGAACTTGCAATATGCTCCCTTACCAACCCTCCCTCTATCGACCCACCCCACCTTGCTTCCCCCTCCCTCCCATATTCTTCTTAGTAAAGTATCTCAGGAATGGAAAAAAATCCAACGTACTCAGTACTACTGTGAAACCAATTTATGATCACTCACACTTACATATGAAAAATGAAACTCAACTATAGCCTAGGACGTAGGGCAGACTTCTGACAAGATCTGCTCCTGTCTTAACATTTAACCCAGGACAACTAATCCTTGCTCCAAAAGTATCGTATCTGAGAAACATGAGATTGTTAAGTTGTATTTCTCATAAAAAAGTGAATAAATAATCAAGTATGCTTATACTTTACTAATAACTATTAAGTTCTATATAACCTTAAGATGCAGTTATATTTTTTAAAATGTCAGGACCCATGTTTCGTTGCTTTGGATAATGTATCAAGACAAATAAAAAGATCAAATAAAAAGAAATATACTGGTTGTAAAATTATTCAACTTTAAGTAATATTGAACACCATGCATAACAGGGAAGTTTTAAAGTCAGATGTAAGTCAGATTGTGCGGCCATTCAAATCCTGATGGTCGCAATTTGGCTGCTAACTTTACTTGTCTATGGTACGGCTTTCTTTCTATGACAATATCTCATAGATTTATTGTGAGTAAGAAAAGATGCGGTACACTTATAAAGTGTGTATAAAATGCTTAGAACAAGGCCCGGTGTATTATTGTTCATTAGAATGTAAGTTCCATGGGGGTAGATATTTTTTTCTTATTTATTCACTGATGTATTCCAAATATTTGGGAAAACGATTACAGTAATAGAAGTTAAAACATTTTCAAATAAGTAAAAAAAAACCTATCAATTCAAAGAATAATTTTATGTTAATAAGTTAATAATTTTATGACGAAATATGACTTTATATCAATAGATATCAATAGAGACAGTAGAAATAAGATTCTATTCAAATGCAAAGAAAATATGCATAGAAAACAGAAATTGGAATTACTTATTAAAAAACACTCAGATTTTCTAGTTTTAAGATTTTACATTTATTATGAGACATAGCTAAAAACAAATCACACGCAGTAATACAAGAAAAAAATGGTGGTAAAATGTGCAACAAGCCACTCTAAAATAAAACTGTGTCACAGCATTATTATTTATTAGACAAAAATAGAATTTAAGGGGAATAACATTATTAGGGATAAAGAGCGACATTTCACACTGATAAAACAATTTGCCAAAGATTATAATAATTATTAACTTTCAAGTCCTTAACAGGGGCTTAAAGATGTAAGAAAAACATGAAAGATTTAAAATGAGATTTCCTCAAATCCAGCCTTAGTGTCCCATTTTAACATACGCTTCCTAGAAATTGGCAGACTCAAGCAGAAACAATTTAGAAAATTTTCACAAGATTTGAGCAACATAGGTGGGTTTGATATAATACATGCCTCACAATTCTCCACTTTACAAGTGGAAAATGCACATTCTTATGAAACATGGGAAATTTACAGAAATCGAACATCTTCTAGACTACAAGGAATACAAATAAAAATCCCCCAAATGACCACTATTTAAGCAAAATGAATTGACTATATAGTGCAATAAAATAAGAAATCAAAAGTAGAACCATAGTCCAACCTTAATCTTATAAACATAAGACTCTCCTAAACTAATTCAAACTTTTCACATCTGGAAGTGAGAAGAAGAAAAATTAAACAAACACCCCGTGAAATTCAAAGAAAATGAAAGCAGAAAAGAAAAAGAAAAGGAGTAGAAATTAATAGGAAAAAACACAATAATACAGAATGCTCAGAAAAGTAAATTTCTTTAAAAGAATAATACAATCTTAAAATATAGACAAGATCAATCAATAAAATAACATCAAGGGAATATATACATAATGAAAAACAAAAAAGGGTATATAATTTAAATTGAATAAAGATTTTTATTTTTATTTTTTATTTTGGCAGTTTTTGCCGGAGCCGGGTTTGAACCTGCCACCTCCTGTATATGGGGCTGATGCCCTACTCCTTGAAGCCACAAGCGCTGCCCCTAGGATAAAGACTTTTAAAAAGCTGTAAGTTTCTGATGAATAACTTAATGGCTGTAAATGGGAAATTTAGATGTAATAGACTATTACATAGATAATCATAATTTTCCAAAATTGAATTAAGGAGAACAGAAAAACCAGAGTGTTCCAAAAACTATCAAATAATTTAATTAGTTATTATAATCTCCCTAAAAGAAAGTACCATGGACACATAAATTTTATGGACAAATTTTACCATGGATCTTCAGAACATAGATTATCTCTCTCGAGATAAGCATAAATGAGATTGCCCTAAATATATTTTTCTTGATCCTTTTTCTCTCTAATATGCTGTGTTTCAAAGTTTTAAGTATACAAATGGGACCTAGAGTATGCTAACAATATTACCACTATTATTAATAATGCTTAATAATAAATGTTACACTTATAAAGTGACTTCCCACATCCAATATGGATTTTTTTTTTTCACATGGACGGTAGACAAGAGTCCAGATCTAAGAATTCACTCCTTCAATTCCTCAATCTCCCACTTTCAGAATGGAGAAACTTGGGCTTTCTACCGCATTTCTCCCAAAAGAGGAAGATGCCATCTGTTAACATTCACTGCAATTTCTTTTCTCAGAGTTTCGTAGCTCTCTCTGTAGAGCTCTTTCACCTCCTTTGTTAAATATATTACCCGGTATTTCTTTCTTTTTTTTTTTTTTTTTTGATGCTAGTGTAAAGTGTATTGTATCTTTGATTTGATTCTCAGCTTGATTGTTAGTCTATTTGAAGGCTGCTAATTTGTGTACATTCATTTTTATATCCTGAGATGTTGATGTATTTCTTTATCAATTACAGGAGCTTCGTGGTTGAGTCCTTGGAGTTTTCTCAGTATAAGATTATATCATCAGCAAAGAGTGATAGTTTGACCTCTGTCCACATTTGGATACTTTTGATATCCTTCCCTGACTTGATTGCATTGGCTAGGACTTTTGGCACAATGTTGAATAAAAGTGGTGATAGTGGCTATCCTTGTCTGGCTCATGGCTTGGAAGAATCAACCTTGTTAAAATATCTATATTACACAAAGCAATCTACAGATTTTAATACAATCCCCATTAAATGCCAATGGCATACTTTGAAGATCTTGGAAAAATAGTTCTATAGTTTGTATGGAACAAAAAATAAAAACCTCAATAGCCAATGAAATCCAATGAATTAGGAACAAATCTGGTGGCATCACTTTACCAGACTACAGGCTATACTACAAGTCTACAAGGGATCAAACAGCATGGTGTTGTCACAGAAATAGAGACATAAATCCATGAAACACAGATTCCAGGACCGAGACCAGCCGCATATTGCCTTCTGATTTTTGACAAAGCAAAGGACAGCATACCCTGGGAAGAAGAATTCCCTACTCAATAATGGTCTCAGGAGAACTGGTTAGGCACAAGTCAAAAACTGGAACTGGACTTGCACCTCTCACCACTTGCAAAGGATAAAATATATAAATTTAAGATACAAAACTGAAAAACCCTAGAAGAAAGTGCAGGAAAAACTCTTAATCCTATTAGCCTAGGGAAAGACCTTATGAAGAAGACACTGTTGGCAATTGCAGCAACAACTAAAATAAATACATGGTACCTAATCAAGTTCAGAAACTTATGTATAGCTCAGGGCACACTCAGCAGAGTGAAGAGACAACCTACAGAATGGGAGAAGATGTTTGCATGCTGCACGTCTGACGACGTGCTACTACCCAGAATCTACTCAAGTAGATGACCAAGAAAAAAATCAAACCACTTCACTAAAAACTGGCGAGAGACATGAACAGAAACTTTTTGCATGATGACAATTGGGCAGCCAACAAACAAATGAAAAAAATGCTCATCATCCTTAAGCATCAGGGAAATGTCAATCTAAATCACTCTGAGATATCACCTAACCCTGGTAAGAATGGCCCACACCACAAGGTCCCAAAGCATCAGATGCTGAAGATGGGGGTGCAGAGAGGGAAGGGAACACTCAAGCACTGTTGGTGGAACTGCAAACTAGTACAGCTTCCGTGGAAAGAACTGTGGAGAAATTATACTTGACAGTCTTTTCCTATCTTTCCCACTTAAGGTGGTCATTAAATCCTGTCGTTCTTATTTGGAAATGCTGACTCCACTCCCTTTTCAAACAGTCTAACCATTATTTTGTTCATTGCACTCCTCTTTAGCAAATACGCAGCCTTCCCCCTGCTTACCCTGTGGGCTGCAATCCCTAACTCTGTTTTTCCTCCAAACTGCTATTCTTCACTGCTTCTCTAGAGATAGAAATGTCCAAGAAGTGATCTGAAGCCCATTTAGAAATTCAAAATACAAATTCTAGTACCATCAACGTGTATAACTGATAATTGTACAATCAATCGATAGTTGATTGTAAATTGATAAAAGATAAGCAGATAGTCATACTACACCTGTCTTTGAAACTTTAATTGGATCCATCATTAAAATTAAAGTATTAAAAATGTATCAAATTCTTTTTTTTTAAACTTTGTTCTGTTTTTTTGGAGACTAGGTCTTGGTCTGTTGCCTGGGCTAGAGTGCAGTGGTATCATCATAGCTCACTGCAACCTCAAACTTCTGAGCTCGAGTATTCCCCCTACCTCAGCTCTAAAATCTGGGGACTACAGGCACATCCCACCGTAACAGTCTAATTTTTTGTACCTTTTGTAGAGATGGGGTCTCACTATGTTGCTCAGGCTGACCTCAAACTCCTGGCCTCTAGGGATCCTCTTCCATCAGCCTCCCAAACTGTGAGGATTATAAGTGAGCCACTGCACTTGCTCTTCCCAATTTTTTTTGATGTGCTTGTTTTATACAATTTCTCTCTTTTCCAAAATGTTAGGAAGGATGGATTAAATCAATTAAACAGGCTTCTTAGTACAACTTCTTAGCCCAATTCCACTCCCAATACAATCCTCACTCAAATACATAATTTAAGAAAAAAATATTGATTTTGATTACCTTGTAATATTTCAGTTAAACCTCCCCTATGTTGATATCTCCCCTTGATCTTTCCCCAGAACTCTACCTACCCACCCCTAGCAATATTTTGCTTTAAAATTTCCTTTTCTTGACTAATTTTGGAGGGTTATATATCATCTTTCATGGCCATCTATCTTACCCTACCGAAATTCCTCTTCTTAATCTTGCCCCAGTCATTCCCATCTTCCTAATCATAATTACATTGTCCTGTGAGGATATGAGCCATCCTTAGGGAACCAAGTGTCTTCCTAGAGGTTGGACCTTGGTTCATGTGGGGAAATTTTCAGAAGGAAGAAAAGATATTATAAGGATGCATTATTTGGTAGATCAAAATCCCACCAGGTATCTCCCATGTTCTAACATTACATTTTTCATAACTTAATTTCATTAACTTCATGACTTTTGAAGATAAGTATTTTTATTTTAAAATCATGAAATGGTTGAAGTTCGGGAATTTTTAAGTTAGAAAAAATTAATTCAACTCTGTTTGTGTACAGCTACAGTCCCATCTGGGGGCATTTCATGTATGCTGTAGAAATATTTTTTAGATAAGAGAACTCTGGCCTGATGAAGTACTAAACATCCCTGGATAAAGTTTTTAAAACCTTCAGGCCATCATCAGGCTTACGATGGGTTTGAGTCTTATATATATCTTTTGCTTTCAAAACCCTGCAGTAACTTGACATATTATATTTCTGGTAATTTAGATGTCATTGAAATGAAGACACCATAGTGAAAACCTTTAATACACCTGAAGAAAAAACATGGTTTAATACACTAGAAAAGGATTTTTGCCTAGTTTTTCCTCCATATGAAATCTGAAAATGTAATTTCAACCCTTTGCTAAAATCTCTAGGTAGAACTTTTTGCATTGGCTTCTGAAATAAAAATGTGAAAGAATCCAAAATACTTTCAAAATATTCAATTTTTCAACTATTCCCCAACATGATACATTTTAAACTTCAAAGAAAGGGTGATTTATTCAGTAAAACTAGTTGTGTGCTTTTGAACCCTGGCTCAAAGGTCCTTGCCATCCTTGTCTATCTTTTAAATCACTGACTGTCTTATCTTCCTCTGGGTGCTTTGATATATTTTTACCCCATTTGTAGCTCTCAGTCACATTAGTTTTCATATTCTATTTCTTAAGAAATCACTAAAAGTTTTTTCTTTAAAATTTGTCAATATAACAGCTGTATCATGTGATGTGTAAAAGGATTGTCTGTTGAAGTGGAAAAAATAGCCCTAGTTTACTGAAAATCAGCAGCAGCTTGAGAGAAATATCTAAAACAATTTGCTAAATGGAACTTTTAATAGGAAGGAAAACACAGTTGGTGGAAATAGATTCTCGGTATTGAGAAATAATATTTTATTTTATATGGTACTGTGCCTTAAGTAATTTTCTTGGATTCTAGACCTAAATGATAAGAATGATAATTTTCTTCACCAACATCATTACAACTATTTACCAACCCTTTGCTTATATAAGGGACTTACTCAGAGTAGGCAAAGTTAGAAAAGCGATTCCTGGACATGTAGAATTAACAGAATTTTCTCAGGCTGATTAATAACCAAAATGCACTGAGCACATATCATGTGGAAAGCACTGTTCTTTGCATATAATCATATATGGTCATACTCTATTACACATCAATCTTAATTTTCAGATGAGGAAAACGGAGGCATGGAGAGGTTAGTCTATTACTTAAAGTAACACAGCTATTAAATGAAACATTCAGCATTCTAACTTAGTCTGAAGAATCAACCTGACGGGATTAAATGCTGTTGATATCTTTAAAAGTTATCTTTAAAGACACCACTCAATACTGGTGTATTGGAAGAAATAGAAACAGAAAAAATATATCATAAAAGAAAAGGATAACCCCATGCTTTTTAAAAGTTAAGTATTTATGAGAGTCTGGGAAGAAGTCCATATTCATATTTAAGAATAAGAGCTTCTAAAACCAAATTAGTATATGTCTTTCTTTTAATTTGATGGCAAAACTTTTCTAGATTGCTTCCTGTTTTAAATATATTCTGTGTACTTAATTTATGTGAAATGAATTATATATATAATTATGTATATATATTTGCTTTCATCAGGAAGTGTTCTACTCTTTCTGAAATGAGCCATTATTTTATTCTTTTAAGAATAATTTTCAAAAATTTCTGATTTTATCTATTATTCTGTGAATAGTAACAACATCAAACTCTTGCAGAACCTTCACAGAACAAAAATAAGATTGGGCTGGTAGCCAGACAAAAGGCTTTTATAAATTAGTCACTGCCATGCAAAGAGGATCAGAAAGCCGTCTTTCCAAGAAAACCTGCCCTCCTTCCTGCAGCGGGACGCAGACTCTGAGCTATAAGTAGAGGTACAGAGAACAAGGGTGAGAGAGAGGATAGTGAGTGCTGACACTATTGACTGTGAATACTGAACTCAATTAATAACCAATTGACCGGTGGCTTATAAACTCTGTAAAACGATTTCCACAGGATTTAGTCAGATTCATGACTCAATTTGCCACAAGCCATTATCGTATATTTCTGTGGCTATGTGTATACACTCATGAAGTGAACCCTTGTGGCTATCATCTACCTGGATATAATTTTAGTTAACTGTGATCACTTTTGGAGATAGGAGAATGTGAAATCAGTGAGCAGATTTAGATGTATATAAGTAAGAAAAGCCTGCAATACCATCATCTCCATCTATCCTAACCCCCTACCTTTCTAGGAGAGAAAATTTAGATTTAACAAGTACCTTTTTATATATTCTTAAATAACTCAAAATGTATTAAAATATATACTTATAATAAGTATACTTATTATATTCTTTAATATTTACCAAGATATAATCTAGAGATAAGGAATAATCGAATATATGTTTTTATAATTAGCTATTGATTATCTCTAGTAGTAGAAAAAATTAGAATGTGGATACTGATAATCTAAGGTGTCTGTAAACCTGAGATTTCTAGTCTTTTGACTCACTTATTGCCTACTCTTTAAAATTACTAACTGTAGTGACTTAATTTTCATAAACTGAGAGATATTTTTTTAAAACAGAAATATTAAGAAACAATGAAATATTCACAAGTTTTGACATGTGTGTTTGCATAAGGCCTTTTGTGGTCTTTGTTTATAGTTCTGCCCATTATTCAACAGATTTATTATGAATCGATCTTAGTTTCTGCCAACTGGTACAGGATTGAAATAAATTCTAAGTTTAACCAGTCCCAGTACTACTTCAAATGGACTGCCCTGTTCATCCCTCTCCTGAAAATTTGCTGGCCACCCCCTACAACAGAACAGCAGTATCAACAAGCTTCTTGTGCACTTTTCTTCACTCTAAAACAAATGACTTCAAAATGTTTTTTAAAAAGAAAATAGTGTTATTGTTATGATCTTTTATCCTGGAATGACTATTTACGTGTAAATGCAGCCAATGATTTCTACCCTAATGAGTCTTTGAGTGCAAAAATCTATTTTTACCAGATGGGGATATTGCATCAGGAAAGAGCTATCCTATACAGTAAAACAAGAATTTTTTCCACAGCTAGGGGGATTCGGAGGGCAATTTAGGCATAAAATAAGAGACAAAACTATTCTGAAAATATTTAATTTATGGTATTAATCTAGGGATTTACATTAGGTATTTGCAAGTTGGAGTTGATTTATAATTTTCTTCTTTGTGTCTTGCTAGCAAAAGGGAAATCTTATCATCTACCATTTTCCCACCCAGGTAAGGAATTTATGAATATCCAAGTAGCAGTATTTTAAGAAGAAATGTAGATGATCTGGATTTCTTTGTTTTCCGAAAGCTTCTTAAGATGGCAATGCGAGTAAGTATTATTTTTCCATTTACTCAATTGTTCTCATTTCATTTTGAATTTCCACATTCTTAGAGAGGATTCTGTATTCTTCAGGTTCTCAAGAGGATAGTTATAATCAAATATTACTATCACTGATTTACTTTCATAGACATTTGACCCTTGAAACAACTTGGGGGTTAAGGGTGCCGATATTCATCACAGTTGAACGTCTGCATATCACTTTTGACTCCACCCAAATTTAATTGATAATAGGTGACTATTGGCTGGAAGTTGGCATAGTTAATGTATATTTTATAAGTTATATGTATTGTTTACTATATTCTTACAATAAATGAAGCTAGAGAAAAGAAAATGTTATTAAGAAAATAATAACAAAGAGAAAATGCATTTACTATTCAGTAAGTGGAAATGGGCCATCATGAAGGTCTCCATCCTCATCATCTTCACACTGAGTGGGCCAAGGAGGGGAAGGAAGAGGAAAGGTTGGTCTCGCTGTCTCAGCTGAGACAAGGCTAGAGAGGTGAAGGAGATGGAAGGGAAGGTGGGCACACTTTGTGTAACTTCTATTGAAAATATTTGCATATAAGTGGAACCATAAAGTTCAAAACTGTGTTCCTTATGGTCAATTGCATTACTTTTTGCTACTGTTGTTATCATATTTTTGAAGAAAACAAGGGTAACCATCAAAATAAGTATCATAAGTGTACCTTGGAGATAGTGAAGGCTTCCAGTCACTGCAATAAAACAAATACTGTAGTAAATAGAGTTGCATGGAACTTTTGGTGTTCCAGGGCATTTAAAAGTTATCTTTATACTATGCAATAGTCTATTAAGAGCAAGATATCACTGTGCCTAAAAAATGTGCATATATTAATGAAAAAATACTTTATGGCTAAAAAAATACTAAAGACCATCTGATTCTTCTGCAAGTCAGAATCATTTTACTGCAAAGGGTCTTGCCTCAATACTGATGGCTGCTAGTTGGTCAGGGTGGTTGTTGCTAAAGGTCATAGGGCCATGGGAGTTTTTAAAAATAAGATAATGATGAGGTTTGCTGGAGCTATTGACCCTTCCTTGAAAGATTTATCTATTGCATTCAATGCTATTTGATAGCATTTTACCTATGTTTTCAACTTCTTTTAAAATCTGAATCAATTTTCTCAAACGCTGCTTCTGCTTTATTAGCTAAGTTTGCATGTCCATAGAATATTCTAAATCTTTGTTGTCATTTTAGCAATGCTCATAGTATTTTCACCAGGAGGAGATTCCATCTCAAGAAACCACCTTCTTTGCTCATCTATCAGAAAAAAATTTCTGTTCAAGTCAATTCAGTTGATTTTCAGGCTCCATGACTAATTCTCACTGTCTTGTTATTTCCATTACATCTGCAATTACAATGGTAACACCCAAGATTACTGATCACACATTACCACGACAGAAAAGATATAAAATGATGTAAAAATGAAAGTCTGAAATATTGTGAAAATTACCAAAATGTGCAGAATTATAGACACATGAAGTAGCACATGCTGTTGGAAAAATGGATGGATGTACCATACAGGGCTCCTACAAAGTTTCAATTTGCAAAAAATGCAGATGTGCAAAGTATCATAAAGCCAGGCATACACAGTGAGCTGTGCCTATATTCACATGATCAATAAATTTCAAATCATGCACTGATTACATTGCATAACATGCTTTATCGTGTGTGTGTGTGTGTGTGTGTGTGTGTGTGTGTGTGGTGAGCTTTGAGCATTTAGGGTTGCAGAAGAGCAAGTTTTCAAAAGTTCTGCTTGAGGAATTTCTTTGGAGTAATTAGCTTAAAAATACGTATGCCCACAATTTACTATGTTAAATATAGAAAAAAGGGTTACTTAAATGTGCTCATATAAATCATAAATGCTCATCATTCAAGCTTTGTTTATAGTAAATTAAAAGCCACATGAATATGAGTCAGTAGATGAGTGACTCAATTAAAACAGTGCCCTCTTATCCTCAGAGGATATGTCCCCAGATCCCCAGAGAATGTCCCAAATCACTGGTAGCACAGAAGCCACTTGCTGTGGGGACACATTTCTGTGTATGTCTTCCATCCGCAGACTTCATGCCTTTTCCATCCTAACTAATCACTTAGCATGCACTGTGGCTGTAACCTTTGCAGTCAGAGGTGCTACAGCAAAACTAGCATGAATTCCTTTTTCCTTCTTCACAACTTCACAGATAGATTTATTCTTATCATATATCTTAGCAACCTCAGCATATATTTTTTTTCTTTCCTAATTAAGCTGTGAACTTTCACCTTTTCATTTAACGGAAGCACTTTATGTCTTCTCCATGGCACGGGCAAGTTGTCAGCATCCCTGCCCCTGTGGTTGAGGACCATTATTAAGTAAAATTAGGGTTACCTGAGTACAAGCACTGTGATACCATGACAGTCTCTTTGATAACCAAGACTGCTCCTACATGACTCATGGACAGGGAACATATGCGGTGTGGGTACGCCGGACAAAGGGATGATTCACAGCCCAGGTTTAATATTTTTGTACCCTAGTTGGCCACAAGTAACCAAAACCATAGAATGTGAATCTATTGTAATGGTTAAAAAAATAATAATTAAATAGTTTTTGTACTCTGAAATTTCATACTTATATAAATGTGGTATATCCAGATGGGTTGACTTGGAAGGATAACCTTGACTGAGTTGCACAAAAACTTTACACAGTCATGCATATTTTGTCACTCTGATTTAGTAAAATCAGCTTTTAATTCCTAATAAAAACATAACAATTTATGAATGCAGAAAGCACAAAGGTAAAAACGTGCATGTCTGGTCTAGGAAAATGAGGTCAACTTAAGGAAGTGGTCTATGTAGGGACATGGGCAACTGTGGAGGTTCTACTGTATCTTCCTTGGAAAATAAAATATAGGAACACAATGTAGTTGCTAAAAAATTCGCACCAGAATTCAGGGTGGCAAACATAGGAAAATTCACAATAAAAATATCTATTTTCAGTACAATGGGATGAGCTTACTAGAAATTACCCACAGTCTACAACCAGTACTAGAGAGTATTTTGTTTTGTTTTGTCTTGTTTTTGAGTGGAGGGTGGCAGGGAAGTGTTGAAGGAAAATGTACTGTTAACACCAGCTACAACTAGTCTATAGCAATATTCTCAAGGACTTATTACATAACAGCTACTGTGCTAGGGTGGCACCTGTGGCTCAAAGGAGTAGGGCGCTGGCCTTATATGCTGGAGGTGGTGGGTTCAAACGCAGCGTCGGCCAAAAAAAAAAAAAAAAAACCCAGCTACCATGCTAAACGTTTCATATACGCTTTCTCTGCAGAATAATTTTATGAAATAAGTATTGTTATTGTCTCTACTCACAAAAAGAGGACATGAAAGCTTCTATGATTTAAGGGCCTAGAACTAGCAAGAAACAAAGGCAGGTCTAGAACCAGATAGTGTGTTTTGTGTTATTCTGCATTTATTACATCTTTGGTGGATATTCTGACATCCTAGAGTTTGAGGGCTATAAAAATAATCCATTATCTCTAGCAATACTTATGATGACTTTGACTTAAAAAATATATTAAAATGTATTACATCAAGGATGTTGGGGAGATTAACCTGGCAGATTAATGAAATACTTGAATTAGTAAAGGGAGAAAATAGAGGAAAGGGTACTAGGTAGGAAGCTGGTGCACTAGTTTAGGGCATAAACTGATCAGAGTCTTGGTAGGAATGTTGAGATGAATGTTGCTTTTACATGCAGTTGGTTCTAATCAAACCAGAAGGATATGTATATGTAACATCAGTCTAAACTGCAGCTTTCTGGGATGCCTCTAAAGCAAAAAGCAGTTACTTGGCAATCACATGTTGTCTGCACAGAGACAAAGAGCAATACTAATGTTATGAAACAGTAATCTTGAAAAAGCTTTGCAGGAAATATGGTGGTTATTTTCTAATCCATGTGAAACAATTTGAGCTGTTTAGGATTTTAGTGCTAGTTATCACTAAGATATTTTTAAAATATTTTATCCCACAGAGAATTTGCCCAATCTCATTTCTCAGCAGTTTTTTCAATCAATTGCATTTTTTGTGGTATGAGCATGACAAACAATCGAAACAAAGTGGTACATGGACTTGAATTTGATTCATGGAATCTTTGCCTTCTTGAAAAAATTGCTTCCTTTTATGTCTCTCTTTTGCTTGTAGTTGAAACGATGAAGCATAAATGATCATAGAAACTTCATAGTTATCTGACACAAATGGTGAAGCAAAGGCTCAAATTAGGAACTAGTGGTAAGGAGGTCAGATATGCGGGCTGAACCCAGGTTCTAAATTGCGCGTGTTTGCACGATAATGGTGCTACATTCCTCGATCTCTCCCATACGAGTATTATAGGACTTGATATAGTGATGAATGCTCACTTAATTGTAATACACCGGCCAGCTGGTTTGGTTTTCTTTTCTTGGTAGCAAATAAAACCCAGGAAATTCTCTCATGTCACAGTTATTTAACTATTTCCGAAAGGGTTTTGATATTCCCATTTCACAGATCAGATACGGGCTTGATGTAAACCTCTGACTTCTCATGTTTGGGGAGGCACATTCCAGTTGAATAGACAAACTATGGATCAACTTTACAAAATAACTGTGATGTGGCTTGACGCCTGTAGCACAGTGGTTACGTCGTCGGCCACATGCCCCAAGGCTGGAGGGTTTGAACCCAGCCTGGGCCAGCTAAACAACAACTGCAACAAGAAGAACAACAACAAATAGCTGGACATGTGGTGGGCACCTGTTGTCTCAGCTACTTGGGAGACTGAGGCATGAGAATAGCTTTAGCCCAAGAGTTTGAGGTTGGCTGCGAGCTATGATGTCACAGCACTCTACTAAGGGCAACATAGTGAGACTATGTCTCCAAAACACAAAGTATTTCTTAAAAAAAAAAAACACTGTAATGTATAAATAAGAGCAAAATATTGTGTGACATAAACTTTTTTGGCTTCTCCTTTCCCTAGTTTAATTCCTTATTTTTTGCATCATCCTGGTTTTTAACAGGTTTAAGTATTAATAATAAATATATGTGAACAGAATTTTTTTATGGCATTGCAATGGCCAGAATGCTGGCTGATATTTAAATTTAAAAGAATCAGCAGATAAGATAAACTGGTTTCCTACTTATATAGATGTTATAAAATTAGTTGTCAATTAAAAGGTTTATAATTAATTGAGGCTATTATTAACTAGAATTAATTGCAGTCATCATATTTTCTCAAAGAATGACTCTCCATACGCATGTTTGAACCTGAAATATTTTGCTTCTTATAACAGGCATTGGAAGATCTACAAATATCTTTAATAATACAGGCAATCTTTTTTAAACTAAAACATTTTATCCTTATTCATGTATGGAATGAACAGGCATTATTTTTCCTGTCTTAGTGGAGTCATTGTTATTATTGATATTGATTTTTGCTGATTTTAGCCATAATAACAGCTATGATAACTATAGATAGTATTTACATAAATATAGAGTTACTTCTAAGAAACTTCATGGGGGGTATGACTATTTAGGTGGGCTTTACAAGAAATATACTAGTGGATTAAGAAAGATTTTGTAGAAATGTCAAGGTAAGTGACACGGAATTAGGAACTGTTTGTGGAACGATGTTTTTCATAGATTCAATCATGGGCTGATGTTGAGTTACAACGTGGTTAAGTTATTGATAGAAAAGAACTGGAGAGTATTTAGCTGGCTTACTTCAAATCCTGCACCTGAAAAGGGATTAACAGGTAGAAAAGCATGATGTATCAGAAACTACAAACAGACAGAAAATTAGGAGGGAAAGCCCCTCAAAAACTGTTTCTGAGTTACAACTTACCACAGTTTTGCCCTCAAAGTCTCTAATGTCAGCTCACTTACTGTTTTAGGATAATAAACCCATGAAAAAGATTTTAAGCTTTACCAGTAGCAGAGTTGGAGAAATAGTAGTAGGAGTCGGCATCGTGGAGTGGTATGAGCCCAGGCGGGTCAGGAGTGGGTCCTCAGCCTGGTCCCATAACTGTGTAATGGCATATCTCTAACACAAGTCATTTGAACCCTGTAGAATTCCATATCAAATTTTGTAAATGAAGGTGGTACACTAAAACATTTCTGAGGTTAGATGATATTCCAGGGAATAAGCATGGCCAAGTCTGGGATGTGGAGGAAATTTTTATAAACATATGGTAGAAAGGGCACATTTATTTTTCTCAGGTCGAGTGAGAATGTTCTCCACCATCACCCTGCTGAGAAATGGCTAAGAGTGAAGCTGAATTGGCATGTGAGGTGTGATTGTGTAATCCCTGGGATTCTGCCTTCTGTAAGGACACGAGTGATCATGCACCATGCTCCTATTAGGGACAAGTACTGAGTTGTGATTTGCTATCTCAAGTTGGTCGGTACAAGTTTTCTCCTGTGTGCAGTGTTACACATTAATGGCCTAGATAAATTAGGAAGGGGGCAGTAAAGGGCACTAACTTGGAAGAAAGGCCAGAGTGTTTGGGACAAACTATGAATTGATAAAGAAGAAAAATTGAACTTTGTTCTTTTCTTCATTTTGTCTTCTGTCAGATCTATGAATGTGAATATAGAAATACTCAAGCAAGCAAATAAATAGCAAAGGTTATGAAAGCTATTAAAATATTGCTATTTTTTAATGAAGAAAAAGGACAAATCTGAAAAAAAGTCTAGTAGAAAATAATGAGTTTGTGATATTACTACATGCCATGATATTAATGCAGAGGAATGAGGTAACCCAGTGGTCTGATTTTGAATTTTTAAAAATAAGTGCTTATTGAAAGACTGAGTCAACTCCAGGAAAGACAATAAATGAAGCTCTGAGGGTCCACAAAGAGTTTTCTGTTTTCCTATGGAAGATCTCATTCCTCATTCACAATTTTATTCTCCCTCAGTGTAAATAGAATCCAGACTAGCCCGTTGTGTGATACTAATGGGGCACCACATGACTGCTTATGTGTTCTATAACCCATGCACCTTATGTGTTTATAAGTATTGCAATATAGGCTTTCATAACACTCACTGGCCTTTGGGAATGTCAGCTAACCATGACTTGATGTGATAAATAACAGGCAATACAAATGATTGTTAAGACATGATCCATGACTGGTAGCTTAGAGCTATGCTTCTCAAAGGATTTCAGAACCATCACCACCATTTGGGCATTTGTTAGAAATGCAAATTCTTGGGTTATATTCTTCTGAATTATAAATAGTACAGTAGAGCCCAGCCATCTGTATATCTGTGTTTTAACAAGTCCTGTAGTTCAGTGGTCACCAAACTTTTTGGCATTGGGGACCAGTTTCACAGAAGAATAATTTTCCATGGAGGGAGGGGAAAGGATGGGACAGGGGGTGATGTTGTGTGGCCCAGTTGCTAACAGGACATGGACCAATACTAGAGGTTGAGGACCACGCCTTAAGGTGATTCTGAAAGCCACTGATACAGTAATTATTCACTTTTGAAATTAATAAAAATTGCCTGAAGAATTTTGTTAAAATGCTTGGGGCAATGTAATCCTAATCAAAATCCAAGAAGAATTTTCTCTGTACATTGATAAACTCATTCTAAAATGTCCATAGAAATTCAAAGAGCAAAGAAGAGTCAAGGCAAATCTTTTTATACCTACACACAAAGATAGATGGTTTACACTGTAAGAAACGAAGACTTATTGAAAGCTGCAGTAATTAAACCAGTGTGGTAAAGGGGCAAAGATAGACCAACAGAAGACACAATCCAGAAACAGATTGCCACTATATGGTTATCTAATTTATAACCAAGTTCACACAAATATGGCAGGGAAATTATTTTCTTTCCAATAAATTGTGCTGGCTTAATTTGATGTACATATCAGAAAAAATGAATCTTTACCTCATTCCGGGCATAAAAATAGATTCTAGATAGATCGTAGAAACAAAGGTAAAAAACAATACAATAATTTTTGAAGTGAAAACAGGAAAGTGTCTTCATGAATTTTTTGTAGGCAGATATTTCTTAAATAAAAAGAATGTTGACTATAAGAAAAAAAATGACTATGCAATTTGACATCAATCATTCCCTCAATTTTTTTTTTTTTTTCTGACAGAGTCTCACTATGTTGCCTTTGGTAGAGTGCCATGGCATCACAGCTCACAGCAACCTCAAACTCTTGGGCTTAAGCAATTCTCTTGCTTTAGCTTCCCAAGTAGCTGGGACTACAGGGCACCCGCCACAATGCTTGGTTGGGTTTTTGTTGTTGTTGTTGTTGTTAGCTGGCCCGGGCCAAGTATGAACCAAGCCAGCCTCAGTGATATGTGGCTGATGCCATAACCACTGTGCCAAGAGCTCCAAGCCAATCGTTCCCTCATTTTTGATCCACTTTCCTAACTCTTCCAGAATAACGTTCTGCTGATCTTCCTCCTTCCTCTTCAACTGGCTTTATCTTCATGTCCCTCTGGAATGCCCAGGTCTCTGCCCTAAGTCCCACTTTCTTCCCTGTTTATGGGTCCCCCAGGTTCATCTTCTTCTCCAACAATATCCAAACATGTATCTCCATTCTAGAGCTCAGTCCCTAACTCCAGACTTATGTATACAACCATGTACTTGATATATTTGGCCATCATGTAGACATCTTTAAATCAGCATATCAAAAGCTGAATAACTGGTCTTTCTTCCCAAGAACTCTTCCTGCACTTTTCTCTTTTTGATAGCATAGGTTGAAAGTCCCAAAGTCATGTTTACTTCTTCTCTATCATAGCCCCTTTTTTCAGCTCTGCCTACAAAACATATTCTCAAACCCCACTGTTCCGCATCATCTTTATTGTTGCATCTTCGTTTGCACTATCTGAGCCTTTCAGCTGTGTAATCACAGACGTCTCCCAACTCATCTTTTCTCTGCTTCTAACCATGGATTTCCTTCTCCTATATCAATTCTCAATCCAGCAAGCAGACCAATCTTTTAAAATATGTGAATCAGATAATTTCTTAAGATACCCCAGTGATTCCCTGCCCCTCTTACTTTATTTCTTTGACCTTATTTTCTACTACTCTACCCTTGGTTCACTCTATTCTTATCACACTGGGAAACCTGGTGCTCCTTGCTCATCCTGGGTACTCTCCTCAGTGATCACCCAACACAGCCAGCCCCTGGATAGAACATTCCTTCCTTAGATATCCTTTGGTCGGTCCCCCACTGTCTTCAAGTCCTTATTAGATGTCACCCCAATCATTGTCATATATGAAGTTGCAGTTCATGTTTAATCTCAGTTCTGAAAGCACATACCACGCTTGTTTTTCCCTATAGTGCATATCAACTTTTCATATGCAAGACAATTACTTTTTGCTCAGTGCGCATCTCCTCCCTCTGAAAAGTAAGGTTCTTGAAGGGAGGGATTTGGGGAAGCTTTGTTTGTTTATTTCAATGATATATTTCAAGTGTCTAGAACTTCCTGGCTCATAGTAGACATTCCACCCAAACTAAAATTTGTTTCTCATGTTTATTTTTAAAATGTTCTCCTGTTTCACCACCAGAATGAAAGTTTTGAGACCTTTTCTTCGTTCACTCATGAGTCCCAAATTTCTATAAATGTGACTGTCGGATCATATCCACTCACTAAGTATTTATTGAACTAACGAATATTGAACTATTAAGTGTAAAGTAGCTGAGAGACACACAAAAATCAAGGAATTATTTTAGAATATATTATTGTGCTCTGGAACTGCAAGCAATGCAACATTGCTGGAGAGTCTGAGTGAAAAAAAGAATAATATATTAGGAAATGAGATTGAGAAAGAATTGGAGACAGCTTCTGAAAAACAGCTAAGCCCTCTTACATAAAAAAATGGCAAAATTTCTATATTTTATCCTTGGTTAGGCAATAAAGTAACAGGGGATTATTTTGTGTAGGAAAATGGCAATCAAATTCAAATGTTAGAAAAATATCTCTGACCCAGAAAAAGAGGATTAATTGGAAGAGACCAGAATAAAGACAGACAACCTACAACTGGACAGCGCAAAATTTATTGTGAGAGTTAAAGAGTTGATACAAATATTTGAAGTTGCCTACTTTAACCTCAATGGAAAATTTAATTAGGTAAGTAAAATTCCATAATAAGTAAAAATATATTTCTGAAAATTTATGGAATAATTATGTTAGTGTACTTTTTTCCTTCATCTCAAAGGCCTAAAGCATCACTTTTATACTCTGTGCCTCCTCTGCAGCATAGATGAGAGACCATCTCTTGTTGCACGTGGAATATCACACTAACATTAGATAGATTAGACCATCTCTTGTTGCACGTGAAATATCAAACTGACATTTAAAATATAAAACCTACAGTGATCCTGAAACCTGTGGGGAACCACTGCAATTCATCCAAGAAAACCACGTAAGCTTCAATGTAGGAGTTCTTGTTTAAGCATCACTTATACTACTCTTCCCCTTTCTAGCCCTTGTTCCTAAACAGTTATATCTCCTCTCAATTAGCATTACAAATGAGTGATTCAAATGGATTTATCTGTAACCAAGATCTCTCTTCTGGGTTCACACATATAAATGTCATTATATGAAATGACACACTGTACAAAATGTATGACACTCAAATATAACTTACAAATTGACATCAGTGGGCCACCACCTTTATGGTGCATTTCTTTGCTCCAGTAGATCCTTCAAAATCTTGATGTATCCCCTTATATGACTCAAAATTATCTGTGTCTCAAATGCAACGTAACAAAAATTTAACTCACAATTTTCCCCTCAGAACTAATCTCTTTCTCCAAGGCAGCGGTTCTCAACCTGTGGGCTTCGACCCCTTTTTAACAATGAAAATACATTGTGGCATTAGGAAGGTTGAGAACCACTGCTCTGAGGTTTCCTTTCTTTGCGAGTAGCCCCATGGACCATGCAGAAATACAGACATCACCTTTGACCTTGCCCTCTTTTCTCCCCATTCTTTCCAACAGTGAGTCTTACAAATTTTACACCCAAAATGCCTCTCAAGTCTTCCCATTTGTCTTTATCATCATCATGGCCACTGTTCTTGTTCATGTTGTCGTTCTTGTCTTTTCCTAACTAATTTCCTCTTGCTCTTACTCTTGCCCATTTCCTCAAATTATTATTCACATTCAAGGAAAAATTATCTACGCACTTTTAAATACGATCATATCATATATATGCTTAAAATTCTTTGAAGTCTTCTTATTGATTTTAAGATTAAGACCAAAATCATGAATAAGGTCTGCATCGTCTGATCCCTCCATACCTAACCCTTCTTCTCGATAAAAGTGTCCTTTGCCTTATCCTTCCATCAAATGACTTTGAACTTGCTGCTTGCTCTATATGACATGCTTTCCTGTGCAACCATCACTCTCAAGCCATTGCTGCTGAGTAATGACTACGCATTCTTTAGATCTCAGCCCAACTGTCATTTGCTCAAGGAAGCCAACCTGATTCTTCACAACATGCCATGTTCTTCAAATGCTGATTCTTATCTCTAAAGCCTCTATTACTATAAATTTCCAGTTTCATCCTTGATTGTTGGTCAATGCCTGGTTCCCTCCCAGATTGTAATCTCCATGAGGTCAGAGAGTATCTGTGCACAGCGCTGCACCCTGAGTCCCTAAAATAGACCCTAGAACATTGTATGGTCAATTAATATTTGACAGATGAAAGAACCATGTGGGGAATGCGGACTCTGTAACCTATGGCACCAGGAAGGAAGCTGATGCTCACTGAGCCCCGGGGATGCCAGGCAAAGGAGAAAACAAAAGAAAGAAAAATTGTAATAGACTCATCTGGTTTTGACCTTTTTGGTTGCCTTTGGTACCCAGTTTAGTATTAGTTCTACCTATCATGGTATTCAAAGAAGTCTTCAATTGCACTTTGGAAATGAGATACCAAATTCCTGCCTCTGAAGAGTTCTGAGTCAAACTATGGTTAAGTCATAGATTTGAATCATTTTTTCATCCTTTAATATATCATCTGCTTTGCATACTTACATTGAAAAAGATTTTAGCATTATAAATTTGGGGATTAAAGGAGTAAAGAAGCTGATTCTGAGAATTTTTCACACTTACACAGCACTTGTTTTCAGAAAGCTAAGCTGTAGTAACAGCTTCACAGACCAAGCAGCCACACAAAACCCCCATGCAGGCGGTATGGATTAAGACCTGCTTTAGGGGTGCTGAGCGTTTTTCCTTTTTTGAAATGTGAGATCTAAAATGATTTGGTTTCTAGCCTCTCACCACTGTTCTCACTCCACACTTGCCATTTTACATATGATTACTGAGTTGACCCGAAAGGCTTTTAGGTTGAGAGGCTGCAAGGTCAGCGTCCCGGCCACCTCCCAATCTCTGCCTGTACCTACCTCAGACGTGGCTTTGTACTATCCCTGCTGGACACTGCACCTTTCCATAATTATAAATGTCTGTTTTCAGTCACTTCAAAGGTTTCCCAGCACTGGGAGTCCTCCTTCAAAGCCTCCGCATTGCTGAGGAACTTCTGTCATTGACGGGAGGTCCTCCTTTGAAGTTCCTCCTGCCATTTATTGATTTCCCCCCTTTAAAGATGTTCAGATTAGAAAACGCTTCACCCCCTTTGAACGTGTGCATATTTTCCTGATGTTGAAGGGTTAATCCTTTGAAGATATTTACATTTTATAGCAATGTCCTTATATGAAGAAATTTGACCTCCGATAGGCCACAGGCTTTCTGGCACTTTCCTTTTCTCTGCCAGATCCTTCAAGATCAAGATCCTCTCAGCTTAGTGTGTTGTTAGCCTTTTTTTACGCTTGTGTGCCTTTTTAATGGAATGCCAAACATCTCAATAGGTATACTAAAATAAAGGATTTTGCATAATTTGAAAATCGCCTTTATTCTAGTTGTTTATATAAGTCTACTTTAAGGAGGGATGCTTTCAATGTCTAGGACTGTTAACAAATCTGAGTCTCACGACTATTTGCAACGTCCTAATATTGTTCGGAAACACCAACTAAGGTCAACTTTGAAAAGTAGCTCTATGCTAGTTATAAAAGGCATATTTCACATATAGTTTATTTCGTGCATCTGTACTCAAGCCTCAGTAGTTTCTTAATCTCGTGCAGAGGAGAATAAAGAGGCTATGAGGATTAAATTTAAAAATTGCACTTAGGTACGTTAGTCCAGAATGTTGCATCCAGTAAACTAGCTATGCTTATGGCTATTAAATGACCAAATCCAATTAGTTCAATACTGGATAACGGCCTATGTAATGTTTAAGGTATTAGTGATAAGACCATTCCTGCTGATCAGAAGTACAGCACCCTGCCTGTAATTAACTGATCACAGAAATTCTGCCACTTGAAATTTCTCTTGTTTAGCTCAAGACTTCGATTACTGATACAGGTAGAATAAAGTCCTATTGAGAGAGGTGGAACTTTAAATCTTAGTGTAAATGCAGACTGTGAGAGCTTAGTGGAGTGATGCCAAGAGGTAAGAAAAGGAGAAAGCAGTGCTCAAGAGCAGAAAAGGAGATGGAGAGACGGAGGGTAATGAAGACAGGGTAAATGGAAACCTTCCCACAACTTTTACAAAGGTTAAGAAACTAGTAGTGAGTACACAGGCACTCAGTACTAATGGGCCTAATTTGCAACTAAAAATGACGGTGGTATTCTACACTAAACTACAGATGCCAAATCTACAAGGCCATACTCAAAAAAGGAATGGAAATATAATTAGCACAAGTTTTGATGCCTAGTGGGTTTGTAAATTCATACTAACCAGGAATCATATATGATCTCTCTGTACATATAGAAAATACAAAAAGGTCTGCTTAATTTCTACATTTGGTTTAATGAGATTATAATCTTACTGCTAAGAAAACATTTTCATTTTCCTGGATGTCAGTGATTGACTCTTTCTCTAGCACTCTAACTTGACAGCTTCCTTCAGTAACTTAATCATTCGTTTCTTTAATATTTATGCAGGGCTAAGAAAGTACAAACAGACAACAAACATATGAAAAGGTACTATGCTTTCCTATTCATAAAATGCAGACAACAAGGTACATATTTTATCCATTATCCAATAATATCAAGTGTTATTATCTTAATGATTTGTAATACTATTAGGGTTGTGGGGGGAATTAGTATTCTTATACACTGTTGGAGGAGATATAATTGGATATGTATTTTTGGAAGATAATTAGCAACTATTTATGAAAATGTAAATGTGTACATCCTTTAATCCCCAAATATTCCCTCCCAGCTTTATTTATAAAGGGATTGTGATTATGGTAGTATGGTGGCAATAAGGAAAAAAAATTAAGAAAAGGAAGAAGAGAGAAAAAAGGAAAGAAAGAAACAAATTACCTAACTATTTATATATCTATCAATAGTGGAATGTTCAAATGAAGAATAGACGTTAAATTGCATAAAATACCATACAGGGTAAAGCATTAAAAAAGAAAAGATGCATCAATATATCTTGATGCCTTGACATGGAAAGATTTTTTCTATCTGTGGAAAGAGGAAAAAGGCACGTTGAAGAATACTGAGGACTGAATGATATCAGTCACATAAAATGCACCCGTTATGTGTCTTCTATGTGTCCACATATGTGTGTACAAGTGAAAACGGTGCTTGCTTCTGCTCTGAGGCTCTTTGGGGCTCTTTATATCTCTATTGATTAAAAATAAATAAAATTAGTGAAACTAAGTATTTACACATTTTATAGATCATCTTCTAAACAAGTTAATAAATCAGATTTTGTTTCAAATATGCAAATATCGAGCTTTTTAGTCATTAAGTGTATATTTAATTTTGTGCAAGTTCTCCTTCTGTCAATGAAACTAAAATGTTACATCTTATTAATTTAGGGGAGGGAGATTCGGATCAGTTAGTAACAGCATTACTGCCCCCCCAAACACCTTACCTGTAAGGTATCTATTTTGGTGCACAGAATCGGTGGGTAGCTTAGGAATGTATCCTAGGCAGTTCATGTGTCTTTATACTCACCTGATAAAAAAAACCCCACACTCCTTAATTACTCAAGGGTCTGTACCGATGCCAGGGCACAAAAGGGAAATAAAATGGGCTTCTTGAGCACATTTTGTAGATTATTTACCAAATTATCCTCCATTTCTTGACTGGAAATATTGGAAATAGAGCAATATCTTTTCTGAATTTTGCATGTCACATCAAAATGTGAAGGTTTTCAAAGTTATATTTCATGTCAACAAATCCTCCTTCCCTTTTCTCACTCTTTCTTACATAAGGAATATATCTTTCCTGTTCTAAAGGAACTCAAGCCCTGAAAACTACAATTTCACTACAAAATCAGAATCTTTAAAGTTCAAGTTGATTTTTTAAAAAATTTCTTATAGCACAACTATGTATATTAATGCAATCATGGGGTACAGTGTGCTGTTTTCACATACATTTTGAAATACTCTCATCAAACTGGTTAATACAACCTTCATGTCATTCTCTTAGTCATTGAGTTAAGACATTCATACTCTGCTTTTAGAAAGATTCACTTGTACCCTTTTAAGATAAACCGTACAGGTGACCCCACCAATCAAATGTTCTTCTCAGTAAAGTCTCTCAAGAATGGAAGAAAAAGTATCCAATGTACACAGCCCTATTTGAAACTAATTCATAGATTTTATAGGAATTTCATAACCTAATTATAGCCTTCAAGTTGATTTTAACATAATATGTGCATTCTCATATATCGATTCTCTTCTGGTATCCTATAAATATAAAGAAAAAACTTTACACCTACACACAAACATATATGTATGTATAAGTATATATATATATATATATATATATATACACACAAACACACACATACCTTGTGTTTATGAGAGAACAGTCACCAGCTACTATTGTCAATTATTGCAACATATTTGGCCTTAACATTTATTACATATTATGCATCCTTTTTTTTCCACTAAGATATGTTTCTTTTAAAATTGCTCTCTTTTTGACATTGTAGAATTTACGTTTGTATTTTAAGTTATTTTCAACACCTGTCTTAGCTTTTATGGCTAGCCTAAGTTGCTAATGTCTAAATCTTTTATTTTGAATATTTAATATAATTTTCATCTGCTTGTCCCAGATTGCAGTCTTTGTAGACAAATGTTATCTTCTTGCTTTCTCATCTCATAACTAAACACTGTTTAAAGAGGTGATTAATACCAGCTATTTATCCAAGTCATAGAAACAAACTATTTTTCAGTGAATACTCAGCAGACCTCATTGGCCTTTCTATACAATCCTCCATTGATTCATAGGATTATTTAATTCCAAGAAAAACACTAAAATATATCATTCTAAGGGAAAAACTCATTATGGTTATTTATCCTTAACCATGAGCATAAAGGCTATACCAGTGAAATAAATTGTCCAAAAAATAATGCCCCATTAATATTTAGAAAAAAATTGAAAATGTAGGAGAGCATGTGCCTATAGATTTTTATTTTCTAATAACATGTATGAGATTTTAGTTTCTGTTAAATCTACACTCGTGACTTTTTCTTTTACTTCTAAAAGTAAAATTGCCTTTATAATCATTAAACAACGTGTGCTACCAAATCAATGTTGGTTAGGTATTATTAATCTTTATTTTTCCTCCATAGAATAGTAAAATTAATTTTCCTTTACACACTATGGTTACTTTCCAAAATTGATTGAGTTCTTCAAACTCCAAAATCTAAAAGTATACACATTTTTTTTTTTTCAGGTCAAACAGTCATTTTTATCCCAGTAGTGAGTAAAGAGTGCACAGACTATGCCAGCAACTGGGACCACACATAGAGAGATATTATGAACCTTCTGTTTACCTTAAGGCCCGAAGATAGTCAGTCATGTGAGGAGGCCACCATGTAGCCTGACACTTATAATATAAGGATGCAGGGAGAGGATGACATGAGTATCTAAACCACAGGTAGCCTCCCAAGGCCTGGAAAAGGTGAGCACGAAGGAACGGTTTGAGACTTTTTAGAACAGGTAACAGCTCAACTGAAGTTGTTGAACAGGAGTTAGTCATCTGAAGGAGTGAGGAAAATTAGTTCCAAATAAAAGAAATGATGATCTAATGTGGCATTTCAACAGAATCTTGAAGCTTTTAGCACAAATGACATGAAAGTCATTAAAGGCCCTTAATCATGGGTGAAATACAGTTGGATTTGCAGTTCACAAACACCCACCTGTCACTCAGAGCAGATCAATTCTTTCATTGCTCAGGGAAAATGTACATGTATGAAGTTCTAGCTTACTCTGTACTTTGTTTCATGCCCCAATTCTGGTTCAAATATTATTGGCCTTTAATTTGAAAATATGTCAACAATCTGAGCAGTTCTCCAGATGACCACCAATTTCACACTGCTCTAACTCGCCATAACCCCGTCTGGGATTACTGCAATTATATCCTAACTGGTCTCTCCTCTCTGATTCGTTCTTCTAATCTAATCTCTACAGGAGCCAGAAAGGTGTTTTTATTTTTATATTTTTATTAAATCATAGCTGTGTACATTAATGCAATCATGGGGTACAAAGTGCTGGTTTTACATACAATTTGAAATGCTTTCATCAAACTGGACAGCATAGCCTTCATGGCATCCTTTTTGTTACTATGCTAAGACATTTATATTCTACACTTAGCAAATTTCACATGTACCCTTGTAAGATGTACCATAGGTGTGATTCCACCAATTACTCTCCCTCCACTCATCCCCCTCCCTCCTCTCTCCTCCCTCTCCCTTTCCTCTTCTTCTTGGGTTGTAATTGGGTTATAGCTTTCATAAGATAAGAAACTATCAAAATACTAGAAGAAAGTGCAGGGAAAACTCTTGAAGAATTCAGCCTGGGCAAATATTTTATGAGGGGACCCCCAGGGCAATTGAAGCAACATCAAAAATACACTAGTGGGTCCTGATCAAACTAAAAAGCTCTACACAGCCAAGAACCCAGTGAGTAAAACAAGCAGACAGCCTTCAGAATGGGAGAAGATATTTGCAGGTTATGTCTCGGACAAAGGTTTAGTAACTAGAATCCATGGAGAACTCAAATGTGTTAGCAAGAAAAGAACAAGTGATTTCATCTCAGGGTGGGCAAGGGACTTGAAGAGAAACTTCTCTGAAGAAGACAGGCGCACGGCCTATGGACACAGAAAGGTGTTTTTAAAACACATCCAAACATGTCATCATTCTGTTAAAAACCTTCAAAAGATACCAACTCTCACAGCGTGCAAGCCCAAATCCTTATAACTGCCT
>CAUYTI010158915.1:0-10060 GCA_963575145.1 Galago senegalensis | reverse complement strand
GGTCCCAGCTACTTGGGAGGCAGAGGCAAGAGACTCGCTTGAGCCCAGGAGTTGGAGGTTGCTGTGAGCTGTAATGCCACAGCACTCTACCCAGGGGGACAGCTTGAGGCTCTGTCTCAAAAAAAAAAAAAAAAAGAAATGAACAACATAAGTGGCAGGGTATGGGGAGCAATATACAGAGACCATCTTTGTCTCCTTTTATGTAACATGGAATCAAAATTAAAATAAACAACAGAAAGATAAAGGAAAATCTCCAAACACTTGGAAATTGAACCAGTACACAATTCCAAATATCTCTTGGGTCAATGAAAAAGCCTCAAATAGAGTAAAAACCACATAGAAACTAATGAGGAAAATATCAAATATCAAAATGTGTAGGTCATACATACAATGCATACATTAGAAAACATATTCTCAAATCAATAATCGAAACTTCCACCTCAACTACTTGGAAAAAGAACAGCAAAGTAAACCAAAGCAAGCAAAGGGAACAAAATTATAAAGATGAGAGCAGAAATCAAGGAAATTGAAAATGAGAAATTATTAATAGATAAAAATTGATAAAACAAAATATGATTCTTCAATCATGATTCTTCAATATGATTCTTCTATCAATAAAATTGATACACTTGCTAGTCTTTTAGCAAGGCTAACAAAGATAAAAAAAGAGAAGATACAAATTACCAGGATCAGGAATGAGACGATATATCACTACAAATCTCACAGTTATTAAAAAGATATAAGCAAATACTATAAATAACTAGATGGTCCTAAATATGACAACTTAGAGGAAATAGACAAAGTCTTAGAAAACCACAAATTACCTAACTCTCCAACCAAGGCAAAGTAGAAACCTGAATAGTCCTATGGCCATTAAAGAAGTTGAATTGGTAATTTAAAAGTTCCCGGAAAAGAAATCTTTAGGCCCAGATAATTTCATAGGAGAATGTTACCAAACATCTGAAAAGAATTATCACCAATTTTACATCATCTATTCTAAAATTAGTATTACTGTGATATCAAAACCAGATGAAGACAGTATAAAAAAAAGATAACTACAAATCAATATCTTTCACAAACTTAGATTCCAAGTCCTCAATAAAATTCAGCAATGTATAAATTATAAAAAGAATTATAGACTATGGCCAAATGAGATTTATTCTGCAAATACAAGGTTGATTCAATATTTGAAAATCAATCCATGTAATTTACTGTAACAACAGACTAAAGGAATAAAATCATATGACAACATAAATTAACACAAAAAAAGTTTTTCACAAAATTCAACACTCAACCATGATGTAAAAACTGTCAACAGACTAGTAATAAGAGGTTAACTTTCTCAACTTAATAAAGAACATCTACAGAAACCCCATAGTTACATTTATACTTAAAGGTAAAAAACTGGATGCTTTCCCTCCAAGATCAGAAACCAAGGCAAGGATTTATGCTCTTACCACTCTTTTTTTAATATAAAAAGGAAATAAAAGTCATACAAATACAGATTGGAAGGGAAGAAATAAAATAGTCTCTGTTTTCCGATGCCATAAATTGTCTATGCGGAAAACGTCAACAAGTCTACAAAAACACTAGAACTTATAAGGGAGTTCAGCAAGATTGAAGTGCAAAAATCAATAGCATTTCTACATAGTAACGATGATCACATGGAGACGAAAATTTAAAACACAATAACATGTAAAATAACTCAAAGGAAATTACTTACACGTAGTAAACCTAACAAAAAATGTACAGAATCTATATGATAAAAATTATAAAATGCTTATGAAAGAAATCAAAGACATAAACAAATGGAGAGATGAGGTACCATGTTCTTAGACTAGAAGGTTAAACATAATAAAGATATTAATTATCCTCAAATTGATCTGAAAATGTAATGCAATTTCTATCTATATTACAGCTTTTTGTGGACATAGACAAGATCACTCCAAAACGTATATAGAAAGGCACATATCCTCCAATAGCAAAAATAGTCATAAAGAAAGAATAAAGCAGGAGGAATCATGTTACTTTGTATTAAGTCATTAAGTCACTCAAGAGAGTGTTGGTACTGAGTAATCAAGACTCAAGGGAGTGAGGAGAGAGAATAGACATTCCAGAAATAGATCCACAAAAATATACCCAGTTGATTTTTGACATTGATACAAAAGCAATTCAGTGGAGGAAATGCTGTCTTTTCAACAACTGGTGCTGGAGCAATTGGACATCCATGGACAAAAAAAAAAAATGAACCTTGACCTACGTCTCATACCCAAAATTAAAAACATAAGGAAACTAAATACTGCTGAAATGTGAAAGAATTGCTGGTGAAAATTTAAAATTTTACAGTCTTTCCTAAAAACAGTTTGGCAGTTTTTAAAAATATTAAATATATAAATACCATATGACCCAGCAATTGCACTCTTGGGCATTTATCCCAGAGAAATTAAGACTTACATGTTCGCAAAAACATACCCATACACAAATGTTCATAGCTGCCTTATTCATAATATTTCCAAACTAGAAACAACACAGATGACTTTCAACTGGTGATTAGTTACTTAGGAATAATACTCAGAAATAAAAAGGAACAGACTATTGATACATACAGCAACCTGGATGAATTTTTAGAGAATTATGCCAAGTGAAGAAAAGACAATCCCAAATGTTAATACACTGTATGATTCCATTTATACAGCATTCTTAAGATGGCAACATTGTAAAAATGAAGAACAGATTATCAATGCATTAAGTAGGGGAAGGGAACAGGAAGGAAATGGGTGTGACTATGAAAACATATTAGAAATCCTTGTGGAAATGTTCCGTATCTTAACTATATACTGTCAATACCATAGTTGTGAAATTATTCTACAGTTTTATAAGATATTACTATCGAGGGAAACTAAATAAAAAAAACATGGGAGCCAGGCATGGTGGCTCACACCTATAATGCCAGTACTTTTGGAGACTGAGATAGGAAGATCCCTTGAGCCCAGGAGTTAAAGGTTACAGTGAGCTATGATCACACCCCTGCACTTAAGCCTGGGGCAAAAAATAGAGCAATCCCCTATCTCTAAGATAAAAGAAGGAAAAAAGAAAAGAGTTTACATGGGTTCTTTTGTTATTTTTTACAACTGCATGTGAACCTATAGTCTTTTCAAAATAAAAGTTTAATTTTTAAAAAATATAATTTTTTAAGGAAAAAGAAAAGTTACCTTCAACGTTTTTCTTACAAGTGGTAGTCAGACACAGCAAGTACAATGAAATTAAATTGAACAAGATAAATTCCAGTCTATACAATCAACAAACTTAGAATACTGAAAGAATCTATCTCCTAGGGCAACAGACTTATAAACTGAAGACATCTCAGAGTTCTAGAACAAATTCCAAAAAGTCTAAGCTAATTGCTTCATAAGCAAGTGGCAAGATCTTCAGAATTCTATGGGAAAATAAATTCTGGAGTTGTTTGAAGTTAAAAGAAGAGTTTTTTATGAACCAAGGTAGACAGTGTGTTAAAGAAATGCAATATTTTAAGGCAAACATATGGAGTACTAATCTGAATTGGAAAGAACTGATAACTTCTCTTTCAACTCATAGCTGATTCAGGTGACAGTCTTTCAATAGTTCCTTCACATTTTTAGAGCCCCTTCATAAATTAAGATTGTCAAGATGTAGCTTAATTAGCTTCTATTAAAACCCTGACATTGATTAGAACCTAAATTATTTCTCTAAAAGTCAGGATGCAAGAAAAATGGGGAGGGATTGGGAATTTAATTTTACCCACCAATGAAAGGCAATATTTGGTGGTGGTAAAAGTACTAGCATGATATAGTAAAAAGAGCTTGGATTTTACAGGCAGAAATATCTAGGTTCAAATCCAGATTCTTCCACTTCCATGGTCATATAACTTTGGGCAATTTACATCTGAATTTCAGTTTTCTCATCTGCAAAATGAGTATCCTATCACCTATTTCAAAGAATTTTAAAGGGCCTGGAACATAATAGGCACTTGCTAAATGGTAAGTATTGTCTTTATTCACCTGTGTATATTTAATGTTGATAAATACTTACTAATTTGCATTTGCATCCAAATGTAGAAAACGACCCATTATCCCATACTCACATTTTACTTTTTGTTAATTTGATGTGTAAAAATAATAATCCACTGATACTTTAATTTGCATTTTGCTAATTATTAAGGAGAACAAACAATTTTCATGTGTCTCTTATCCCTTTGTATTTCTGTTTGTAACATATTTATAAATGGGTTGTATGTTTCCTTATTTATATGTGAGTTGTTTGAAGTATATATTTTAGATAATACATATTTTAGATAGTAATTTGCTGCTTATGCTATTTTTTATTTGGGGTCATAGACATTTTAAATGTTAATGTGGTTTAATGTTGCACCTTGTCCTTTGTGGCTATTGGTTTATATCTCGTGTAGAAGGTTCTCTCCTCCCCAAGATTATATCCGTATTCTCCTAGATGTTTTTAGTACATTCTTTCCTAGTGTGTGCTTTTTCTGTTTAGCTACACTTTATTTTGGTAACTTGAGAATCTACCAATATGTTTGCTGAAATTTACAATTTTCTCAATGACAGTTATTCAATTTTCCACATAGTAAACATATTTTGTCATTAGCACTCCTTCCTGATGATTTCATCTATGCCCCAACTCCATTCCCTAGTGTGGGAGCCATCTTGACTCTCTGCCTCTGTGGCTATAAGGATGACTGTATAATTAAAGAATATTAAGAAAGGAGGTCTTTATTCTCTTATATCAAGAGCTAGCAGTAGTCATCTTCCTACCAAATGAAGAGATAATGCCTATGAGGGCCATCCATGCCTGTCTCTCAAAGCTCTGAGTTAAATGCACCAATACACTTCTTTTTGTTTTTCATTAAGTCTATTTTTTCTAAAGCTAACATGGTAAAATGGATGGATATCTTTAAAGTTAAATGTATATATTACATGTGAGAGTAGATCATATGTAACTGTTAACCCATTATTGGAGTAAGGAGTGAAGGAAGGAGAGAGCAACTGTAAACTAATACTTAGATGTACAGATTAATATGAGGATACAAACCATTAGATTACATTGTTTGTTAGGAAAAGTCCCTGTTGTAGTTGTGCCCCTCACCCAGGAGCGGTGCCATGTACCCTCACATTGTTCCTATTAGGTGAAAGCACGCCAATCTCCCTCCCACCTTCCCTCTACTCCCTCCTTACTCCTCCCTTCCCCCAACTTGAATTTAATTGAGTTTCTCTCTTGTGTGGATGTGTATTTGTTCATTTACTGGTTTCAAATTAGTATTGAGTGCACTGGATACTTGCTTTTCCATTTTTGTGATACTTTACTGAGGAGAATGTTTTCCAACTCCATCTAGGTTAATACAGAAGATGTAAAGTTTCCACCTTTTTATTGGCTGAATAGTATTCCATGGTAGACATATACCACAGTTTATTAATCCATTCTTGGATTGATGGACACTTGGGTTGATACCACATCTTAATGATTGTGAATTGAGCTGTGACAAAAATTCTAGTGCAAATATCTTCATGGTAAAATGATTTTTTTCTTCTGGGTAGATACCTAGTAATGGGATTGTGGGATCAAATAGAAGGTCTATGTTGAGTTCTTTGAGGATTTGCCATAGTTTTTTCCATAAAAACTGTATTAGTTTGTAATCCCACCAATAATGTAAAAGTGTTCCCTTTTCTTCACATTTGTGCCAGCAATCTGCAACTTTGGGACTTTGTGATGTGGACTATTTTCACTGGGGTTAGGTGACATCTCAAGGTGGTTTAAAGTTTTTTTGTTTCTTTTTTGAGACAGAGTCTCCTTCTGTCACCCTTGGTAGAGTGCTACAGCATCTACCTGCAGCATCTAGCTCACAGCAACCTCAAACTCTTGGGCTCAAGAGTTTGGACTATTTTCACTGGGGTTAGGTGACATCTCAAGGTGGTTTGCAGTTTTTGCTTGTTTTTTGAAACAGAGTCTCATTTTGTCACCCTTGGTAGAGTGCTGTAGCATCTACCTCAGCACCTGCAGCATCTAGCTCACAGCAACCTCAAACTCTTGGGCTCAAGTGATCCCCTTGCCTCACCCTCCCAAGTAGGTGGGACTATAGGCACCCACCACAATGCCTGGCTACTTTTAGAGATGGAGTCTCTGCCTCAGGCCGGTCTTGAACTCATGAGCTCAGGTAAACCACCTGCTCTTTTTTTTTGTTGATCAGTTTGAGTTCTCTATAGATTCCGGTTATCAAGTCTGTCAGATTAGTAACATGCAATTATCTTTTCCATTCTGAAAGGTATCTATTTGCTTTTTTTTTTTTTTTTTTTTTTTTGAGACAGAGTCTCAAGCTGTTGCCCAGTACTGTAGCATTACAGCTCCCAGCAACCTCCAACTCTTGGGCTTAAGTGATTCTCCTGCTTCTGCCTCCCAAGTAGCTGGGACTACAGGCACCTGCCACAACACCCAGCTATTTTTGTCGTTGTTGCAGTTGTCATTGTTGTTTTAGCTGGCCTAGGCTGGATTTGAATCTGCCAGCCTCAGCGTTTGTGGCTGACACCCTACCCACCAAGCTACAGGGGCCTCCAAATGTCTATTTGCTTTAATTATTATCTTTGGTTGTGCCGAAGCTTTTTAGCTTACTTAAGTTCCATTTATTTATTTTTATTGATGTTGCAATGCCAAAGATTTCTTCACAAAATCTTTCCCAGGCTAATATCACTAAGAGTTTTTCCCACACTTTCTTCTAGGAGTTTTATCATTTCATATCTTAGATTTAAATTTTTTATCCATTGTGAGTCAATTTTTGTAAATGGTTAGAGGTGCAGGTCCAGTTTCAGTCTTTTACAGTTGTTAGTTCTTTTTGATTCTTCACTTACATGCACTGATTTTCCTCCTGTGTCTGGTGAATTTTGTTAATTTTATGTTTGTAAATGGAGGAGTATGTTGATTGTATACATACACTCTGTGTAAGTGCCAGGCTTCCCTGGAGGGTGTGTGGAGATGGAAGAGGACAGCCAAGATGGTTGAGGACCTTACATTTCTAAAGAACCAGCATGTTTCTGGATGGAACTTCCTTTCCTTTCACTATCTGATGTAGAAGTGTGAGCTTCAGCAAGCTCTACTATGCTTCTCCATCAAGGCCTGAAACTTATTTGAGATCTCTACCCAGGCAGATGCCAGGGTTTCCTTAGAGAAGTTTTTTTGGTGTTTGGGTGAGTCACTGGGGAAACACAAGTGGTTATGCTCTATGTGCACAGAGAAAGAGTGGTAATGAAGAAGGGCCCAAGTGACTCAGCTCTTCCAAATGCTTCTCTTTTAACTGATAAGTACGAAAATTACCCCATGATAAGATTCTCTTTATATATACCAACTTTGAATTTATTGCTTCTCAGGCCTACCTAATTTCTAATGTTTAAAGCTGGTTTTCCTGATTGGATTTTTCCATTAAGTCAATTCTGTTTGCTTTCATAGTTTCTGAATGTTCATAAACTTTCTGGATCCTGGGATCTCATCTTACTGATTTCCAGTATTGCCATTGGTTCTTTCTTTTTGAATTAACATTTTTTGTGACTATACTAGAACCTTAGGAGGTAGGAGAGTAAACCCATGTGTGACTACCATCCTGAAGCTCCCGTGTTGGTATACTACAGTGCCTTTTCCTAGCTTCCTAAGATGACTAGTTAGAGCATCCCCCCTGTCTCACCCCCGATATAACTATACTGAAGCTTTTTATTTAAAAAGTATTATATGGTTATCTAATCAATTATAAAAACTTCGAATAAAAATTAACAGTGACCTCCCTCTTCTCCTTCAGAAATACTCCCTTGAAAAAATGTTAGCATTTTGAATCCATTCATGCATTTTTCCATGCTTATATTAAGGGCTAGTATTTGTGTTGTTTTTTACCAAAATGGAGTCATATTTTCTACTGTTGGTTCTTCTACTTCTTTATCATACATGTTTCATTTATTTTTATTTTTTAGCTTCTATTATATTTCTTTAAAGCCATGAACTTTCCAATGTTAGGATTTAAACTGGTTTTAAGGGAGATTTGGGGAAATTCAAGAAAAGAAAAACAAAATGAACAAAAAAAAGTATGGAAGTACAACATGTATTTCAAGAACAGGGTTAGACACACTCAGCTGAAGAAGAGATCTATACTGGGGAATGTACAGAAATTTGCGGAGATAATTTAATCAGTATGTGAGGGCAATGAACAACAGCAAAAGTAGGAAGATACTGAAGACTTAGGAATTAGGGTCATGTTGTTAACTGCTTAGTAACCTTAAAATAATCCAAAGTATCTCTGTTAAAAATATCACTTACTGGCTCGGCGCCTGTGGCTCAAGTGGCTAAGGCGCCAGCCACGTACACCTAAGGTGGCAGGTTTGAATCCAGCCCAGGCCGCAAAACAACAATGACGGCTGCAACCAAAAAAAAAATAGCCAGGCGTTGTGGCGGGTGCCTGTGGTCCCAGCTACTTGGGAGGCTGAGGCAGGAGACTCACTTGAGCCCAGGAGTTGGAGGTTGCTGTGAGCTGTGGTGCCATGGCACTCTGCCCAGGGGGATAGCTTGAGGCTCTGTCTCAAAAAAAAAAAAAATCACTTATTGAATTGTTGCTTTAATTAATTTGACATACAATAGACCCTCTACAGACTAAAGGACATATACGTACAGGAAAATGGTTCGAAGTACTGAGTGTTGTATTAAGAGATGATGTTGCATTTTTTCTGTATGAGTTGGTAATGTGAACGCACATTATCCATCTTCTAAAGCCACTCAGTCTCCCTTTCTGCTGTCTTCATTGTGTGTGGTGGAATGAGCATCTGATAAAAACTTAGGGCACCTAGGATTTAGGCGAGGTTACTTGGGGCAAGGAATTTCAGCTTGTGTAAATTAGGAACTAAACTGAATCATTTCTAAAAATTCAGTGAATCTGTGATTCTATACTTGTTCCTATATGTCTTGATTTAGTACCAATTTTTTAAAGCTTTTTCTTGTTTTTGGAGACAGGGTCTTGCTTTGTCACCCAGGCTAGAGGGCATTGGAATCATCATAGCTCACTGCAACCTCAAATTCCTGTGCTCAAGCAATCCTCCTTTCTCAGCCTTCCAAGTAACTGGGACCACAGGTGCATGCCACAACACCCAGCTAATTTTTTATTTTTTGTAAAGTCAAGGTCTCACTCCTGCCCAGGGTGGTCTTGAACTCCTGGCCCCAAACAATCCTCCCATCTCAGCCTCCCAAAGTGCTAGAATTATAGGCAGGAGCCATGGCACTCACTCAGGCAGTTTTAAGTATTATGGAACAATGTCAGGTTTGCAGTCATTGAAAATGCTATTTCAATATAATATCACCTGTCATTTATCATCTAAAAGCATTTCACAACCTTTTAAAGTCAGATTACATTTGTTCTGACAATTTTATTTCACACTTGCTTTTTTCTCTCTACTTGAAGTTGCTGTGTATTATTTTGACTTTACAAATTCAATAGGGTGAATATTGAAATACCAAGGAAGCTATTTATATATATGTATTCTATGCACACATACACATACATATGTATACACATATTTCTTTGATAATTGGCAAAGTATAATAGTTACAAGAAAAATATTTTATTTAGGTTTTAACTCTTATTGAAAGAATAAAATCTTGGGAAATATCCTTGCATTATAAGTAGTCTAAAATTAAAACTTCTTTTTTTATAAGGTGGCTTTTTCACCAAAAGAAAGAAATTCATCATCTTTCAGACCAGAATATATAGAATTCAAACCAAAATTTCAGGTGAGTCCTGTGTTATCTGATCCCAATGTCAATTATATTTAATTACTAGGTTTTTTTAATACTTCATGTAATTTAATATTCTGAAACCAGTTGACTCATTAAAAACACCTCCCTAGGCTTGGCGCCTATAGCTCAACCGGCTAAGGCGCCAGCCACGTACACCTAAGGTGGCGGGTTCGAATCCCCAGCCCGGACCTGCCAAACAACAATGACGGCTGCAACCAAAAAATAGCCGGGCATTGTGGCGGGCGCCTGT
>CAUYTI010158911.1:0-11387 GCA_963575145.1 Galago senegalensis | reverse complement strand
ACCAAAAAATAGCCAGGCGTTGTGGCGGGCGCCTGTGGTCCGAGCTACTTTGGAGGCTGAGGCAGGAGACTCGCTTGAGCCCAGGAGTTGGAAGTTGCTGTGAGCAGTGAAGCCATAGCACTCTATCCAGGGGGACAGCTTGAGGTTCTGTCTCAAAAAAAAAAAAAAAAAAAAGAAAGGATGGTGGTATGTGAAAAGGACAACAGAAGCCAACCTAAAGAAGCTCCCAATGGCCAAATATGGATCCGTTTGAGAAATAAAATGAATAACAGTAGCATTAGATAATAAGCTATAGAATAAAATAAATACCTATGAATCTATGTTGTCAAAACTAACTACGTAAATCAGCAGATGTAATGGACAGCTCTCCAGTAATGAAAAATTCCAATTTTAAAAATTTGCAAAGAGTGCTGGTAGCTCAGTGAGTAGGGCACCAGCCACATACACCAAGGCTGGTGGGTGCAAGCCCAGTCTGGGCCTGCTACACAATGACAACTCCAACCAAAAAAAATAATAATAACCAAGCATTGTGGTGGGCACCTCCAAGCTACTTGGGAGGCTGAGGCAAGATAATTGCTTAAGCCCAAGAGCTTGAGGTTGCTGTGAGCTGTGATGCCATAGCACACTACTGAGGGCAACATAGTGAAACTCTGTCTCAAAAAGAAAAAAAAAAAGAATGAGAGAAATGCAAAATCTCCATGTGGAAAACACCACAGTAGCAGTTCTTGCAGTCACGATCTACTGATGCATGCTAAAATCAGTGAATAAAAGTTTGAGGAGAAAGTCCAAAACTCTCTCTCAAGATATTTATCAATTCAAACCAATTCCAAATAGGAAAAAAAGTAATTTTACAGTAGAGAAACTTGGCAGACACCACTTTAACCAAGTAATCATGAGAAAAACATTTAAAAGCCCCAATTAAGGACATCCTACCAAATAACTGACCAGTACCCTTTAAAAGTTTCACAGCCATAAAAGATGAGAAAAGACTGAGGGACTGTCACAGATTGGAGGAGATGAAGGAGACATGACAACAACAATAAGCAGCACTGGATCCTAAAACAGAAAAAGGACACTTAGGAAGAAAATTGGGAAAATTCAAATGAGCTCCATAGCTTTGTTAATCATATTATATCAATGATAATTTCCTGGTCAGGAATATGGTGCTATGCTTATATAAGACATTAACATTAGAGGAAATTGAATGAAGCATACAACTGAACCATTTGTATTATTTTTGCAACTTTTCTGTAAGTCCAAGATTATTTTCGAATAAAAAGTTAAAAATAATCTCATGTGTGTATATCTGTAAAGGCTGTGGAGAGGGGGAGAGAGGAGACTCCATAAAAGGTATGGCAGTGATAAAATATGACACGAGCCATATTGTACCATTAAAAGCCAACATTGTAAACAGTGTGAAGGTGGACGTCCACCATCTGAAGATATAATAAAGGCAAACGTGGAGCATCAAGTCTTCTTAGTTACAAAAACACCTCTGGATTTCTTATATCTGATCCATTGAAAGATAAACCTAAATGAGTTTAGTCAGTCAACCCCAACAAGCCCATACAAGTTTAGTGAAAGCAGACCTGGGCAGTCCATAAAAGACCAGAACCACATGACAGCAAAAAGACAGATGAAAATGCACCTTTGCAGAAGAAGAAATGACTATTCCCAAAGCCCAAAATGTCCTCAGAATTCCAGAAACTTCTGTGCCTCTGATGTGTGGGGCTGAGCACCCCAGGAGGCAGGTGTTGAGCAGCAACACAGTATTAAGGACGTAATGGCTGAGTTCTGGCTCTACTATCTTTTCACCGTGTTGGCTGCATTCTTACCAATTTCCGTTTGTTGATCTTGGAGTACCGCCTCATGCTTAAAAGCCACTTCAAAAGATGGATTATTCAAATATCTTTGTTCTACCTTTTATTTTTTTTCATTCCGGAGAATTTTCCTTTTATCATCTGATTTCTGCATCAGCCATTTCCAGAGGGTAAATATATGCTTTGCTCCTAATGCACTACTCAGCAAATAATGTCAGCCTCTCAACATTTTTACCATGAGCAGCTATTTTAATGGTGCAGTTTGGTAACATCACTTTTGCTGATTAATTGCCTCCATGTTAGATAAATGAATGTTATGAACTATAGGACAGGCAAAGTGACAAAGGCAGGGAATCATTCAGAGAAATAATAATTATTTTAATTTCAGGTAGGACAGGGAAAATAATAATAGCATCAAACAGTAGGTACAATTTTCTGGATTAAAAGAAGTGGCTGTATGAATACGATGATGAAAGTAGGCAGGGGGTAGGCTTTTTGTGGCACAACAGTTCTAATGTAGAATGATGATGACATGCTTTTTACTAAAAGTCAGTTGATGGTAGACTTGCTGACTCACATCCTGTTTTGGCCTGGGTTCCCTGGATTCTGAGGAAAGCTTATGGTCCACTGCATTATTAAGATGGATATAATTCCAGAGACCCAAGAATGAGACAGAAAGGAAAGTGGGGCAAGGAAGGCAAAGAGCACATGGATGTGGGAGGGGACACACAGGTGGGAGGGCACACACATGAGGTAAGAGAAGGTGTGCATTTGATGTGTTACTGAGCTGGACACAGCTTTTGAAGAATATCCAGCTGGTTCTCAGTTATGTGGGAAGTTTTCAAAGAAGCCACACAGAGAAGCTCCTTCTTTGTCCTTTCTCACCTGTCAAAGTCCTCCCCACAGAGCTTTATTTTTTCCCACACTCATGGCAGCCGCTGGGGAAGCTGGGTTTCTGTTGGTCCAGCCAGGTCACAGCTAAGCAAAGGAGAAGCTGGAGCCCCTGGCATGATCATCATGATTGAAGCTGTGCTCACAGCCTGGCCCTTGGTCCAAGGGAAGGTTGAGGCAGTAGTGGTATTAGGAGATGAGGCAAAGGGTTAGTGGGGGCTCTCAGGCATGGGGACAATGATGTGAACTTTCACTGGGTTGCTCCAGCCACAAAATGAGGAAAGCACCCAGAGCATATAAGAGACATTACTGGTTTGCTCCCTGGGAAGTAGGCTCTGAGATGAAGATTTGCATATAGGCATTTTATGAGGGAGTGCTCTTGGAATCAACCCCTATAGGAGGGAGCAAAAGGGAAAGACACGGGATTGGGAAGATATAAGTTGAGCCATGATTCAGTCCACACGGAAGGTCTAGAAATCCTGTAGGAAGTTCTGAAGATACAATGGAGGATGGTCCTTCAGCTAATCTGGTGCTGGGTAAGCTGCCCAAAAAACACTTTACAGATTTAGAGCCAAGGAGGAGCTGTGGACAGGCCACGGGCTCAGGTGTCATTCCAACCCCACAGCCTCCATTAGGTTCTGCATTGCATCATCACAAAGTTCAGATCATGACTTTAGGTTTCCAAGGTCCCTGAGCCTCAGGTCCTGAGGAGGTCTTGATCCTCACAAAGTCCGTAAGAGCAAAGGTTCCAGAAATATGAACCACATCTTTAGCTTAGAATTTTCTGGGGGCAACACCCAGTTGAAAGAAATACGGCAATGAAGGAGACACCTTTCCTAGGAGGCAGACTTCTTAGCCTTGGCGATTCCGCAGCAAGATGTAGTAGCCATGCCACTGTGACACATGATTGAAAATGCCTATTTATTAGAGAGTATAGGACACCTGTCATCAGAGAGACCCCACTTGTATACAGTACTGGGTGATAGGGCTGGGGGAATGGAAATTAACGGATTCCAAATACAGTATTTGGGCAAAAACAGTCAATTCAAGTAAAATCTGAAGTCTGTGACTGGCATTATTATAAACTCCCAGACTTTGTAAGAAGGCATCCGTGTCTAGAATGACAATTTCAGGGTATGGCCCAGGGATTTTTCACTACTGTTATGGTAAATACTTAATGTCGACATTCACCTCTTCATTGGGGATTTCCCCAGAGAAGTTTGATCCACAGGTTACAGGCACTGGACAACCAATATAGCCGGCCTGCTGATTTGGAGAAGTTGAAATGTAAAAGAATGTTTTTGCCTCATTCTTCCATCACATATCACTCAGTCTCTATTGTGTCTTTGGCAGTGGTAATCTGGGACTAGGGTTCTCTTTGTTTGGAAAAAGTACTCTAGTGCTATAAATTGCTAAATGTTATTGGTGCTGGCCAATGCTGTGATAATCTTGTGTTTCCTATTGACAATCTGGACTCTTCAAAAGAGAGACATAAGAGAGGCTCAAATAACTTAGAGGAACCAAGAGAATGACATCCATTCTTATGAAAGGTATTCCAGGCCATGATGCTAAAGGCATTGATAATTCCACCTAGATATTGAGAACTTTTCTGGATGACAATGAGCAGAATAAGAAATTGGCAAAGCCATTATCTCTGGACTTTAATGTGAAGTTTTAATTTTTAGAATCCTTAAAAGTAGCACACATAGGAAATATGAATTTAACCCTCAATAATTAATAGTGAAAGGAAATTTATATTCAAGTGTGGAATATCCCTATGTATTTTGGGAATTTTGTTTTTAGAATATCTTTGTGGGGGTGTTTAATCTCACTGAAGACACTCTATTAAGCTGGGTAGAACAATGTAGCTGGACCTGATTTGGGAAGGGAAGCAGAACAGGGAGTGGATTTTCAGCCATGGAGCAACTTTGGAGTAAATCTAATTAATATATAATTCTAATCCATTTCAGATGGCAAAATCTTCCCTTCCCTTCAGTGGTCAAGTGACATCTCCATAAAAGCAGAAGTTGGTATTGTGGGAATAGCTTGGCAAAAATAGGAGTAAGACAACTGATCTCTTCCCTCCGGGGGCTGGCCATGCCATTTGTTAATCATGGGCTTGCTAGTTCATTCAGTGGCATGACAGGAGAAAACGTGGGTAAAGTCATTATTGGCAAATGTGGTACTGTTGCATGTTTATACCATGTGTTCCAAAGTAAAAAAAAGCCAACATTTTAGTCTCTCTGAGTTTAGTCCTCTGTCTATGCCCATTGGTACAGAGCTTAGGCATGGGAATGAAAGGTGTTATGTGCTAATCTCTTCAATCCATAACAGCTAGGATTATATTATGTTATATCATTTGATGTTACGTATAAAGGAGGGAGGGGAGAAAGAGAAAGAAAATGTTTCTGTGGTTCACAATTTTAGACATAATTAGTGGTAGAAAATTCTCACATTTTTATCCTTGGAAAAAACTTTTATTTTTTTTGAAGTTTTTGGCCAGGGCTGAGTTTGAACCCGCCACCTTTGGCATATGGAGCCAGCGCCTTACTCCTTTGAGCCACAGGCGCTACCAGAAAAACCTTTTATTTAGGAAACAAAGTCAATCAAAGCCAAGTCCAGAGGCAATGCCTGTGGTTCAAAGGAGTAGGGCACAGGCCCCATATGTTGGAGGTGGCAGGTTCAAAGCCAGCCCTGGCCAAAACTGGAAAAAAAAAGAAGAAGAAAGAAAGAAAAGCCAAGTCAAGGTGAATGACTCTGGTGTGGGGAATAGGATTGCTTCTTAGGCTGGTGAAAAATGGTGAAGAATGGAGAGTGGGATGGGCCTGAAAAAAAGTGGATGCCTCTTGTGAATATTTCACATACTAGTCCTAGCAGCATTACCAACAGCATTGTTCTAAACATGTTTGAGTCAAGGAAAGCATGTTTGGAATGAGTGTTTATTTGATCTTTCAAGGTGATTATTTGGAAACACAATATTCATTTGTACATTCAAATTCTGTCTGATATTCATAAGGTCATCACATGATCTATCCCCCCAAAAGGGGCACTTATGAGAGTGAAAAGAGTGCTATTAATAATTATGCTAAAACAAAGGCATAAATCAGGACTTTCCTAGACAAAGTGGAGCGTATGGCACCCTAGATGTATATAAAAGAAAAACATTGTTGTCCTTTGTAGTCATCCTTTTAAATACCATCAAAAGTATCTTTTCAAAGAATTTCCATTAGGAAGTCCTATAGAAGGATAAAAATTGACATTGCTCACTAATGTTATATCATATTTAAATAGTGGGGAGAAATTTCATTCCTTTTATATCAGTGTGTAGTGAACACAATTTTAGATCAGGCATGAAAAAGAAAAAATTTACTCAATTAACTGAAATTTACTTACTAGACATTTTGACTATACTATTCCAAATGGCTAGAGGGCATGACATTTTGTTCCTAGGTAGAATGAATTCCCTGGCTCTATTTGATCCAGGTAAATCATCGTAGTATCATTTAGTACTGATTGGATGTAGTTATGATGGACACTATACTGTGGTGCCCCCATCACCCTTCAGAAATGAAGAACTAAAATAGCTGGGTGTTGTGGTACGCACCTGTAGTCCCAGCTACTTGGGAGGCTAAGGCGAGAGAATCTCCTAAGCCCAGGAGTTGGAAGTTGCTGTGAGCTGTGTGATGCCACAGCACTCTACTGAGGGTGATAAAGTGAGACTCTGTCTCTACAAAGAAAAAGAAAAGAAATGAAATGAAGAACTTATTCCTCAGCCACTGGCTGTGCTGCCCACCGATCACTCTCTGTTCTCAGGCACTTTCATGGATTGCTGTGATTGAAAAAAATAAAAACGAAAACTTACCTTGCCCAAGACCCAACAGAGACAACACATATCCAATGCCTGAGCAATGCAAGGGGAATAAAGGCCCAGCCCTCTTGCCCCAATTTGGGACAGCTCTAAAAAGCCATCCCCATACCAGTGCTTCCTAGGAGACCAGCCAAGGGCTTCAGTGGGACCAGCAGTTCAATCTTTCCCTGTATTCAGTTTTGTTCCCAAACCCTTCTTTCTACAGGTATTGATCCCAAGAGCACTTCCTAATAAACATTCTGTATGCTGATTTCCCTCTCTGAGTCTGATCCTTGGTGACCTTGGACTGTGAGAGTCATCTTTAGTTTTGATGTTTGTCTAACATTTGATCCATTCTGGTCTCAATTCTGCAATAAAAGATTCAGATTTATTCTTGGCTCACAGGCTCCACTTTCTATGAATGTCCTACATGGAGAGACTAAAGGTCTCTGCTCTCAAAGCTCACACTCTCTTTTGAGGATAGAAGTTTAAGGAGGAATAAGAGAGAGAGCTGCAGATCTTCAACTATCAAACCAAACCTGGTATGCATCAAACCAAACTCTAAGCAGTCTCTCTTTGCAGCTTGGAAGCTACTTAACTCATCAGAACTGTGGGGTCCTACTGCTAGGCTCTGCCTAAAGCAGAAGCTATCCTACTCAGGTTGGATCCCTAGTGCCTTGCACAGAGCCATGAACAGAAGAGGTGCTTGGTAAATGTTTGCTGAATGAATGAATATACGTGGGGCTAGAAAGATGAACCAACCTTTGCAGTCCCCTGTGGCAGTGCTTGAGAGCCCTAGAACTAAAAATGACCAACTTAAGGTGAGGAGATAGGAGGGATGACAAGCATCAAGGGAATGGGGGTAGAACAGGAAGGCCCACATAGGGGAGACAGAGGCCTGAATCAAATCAAGCCAGTATTCTACTGAAGGAGAGGTCTGCAGGCGCAGTCACTCCTTAATTCTCTCTCCTCTTAGTTACTTTTCAACACTTTCTCACCTCTGTTCAAAATGAAACATAACAGCATACTGTAGCCCTGCACTATTGTTGAATTATTTGTGGCATTGTGAGAATTTGTCTGGAGCATCAGAATGGTGCTGGTTAACTCTAAATTCTTTTTATAGTAAGCTTCTTCTGCAGCAGTTGGGATTGAAATGAGAAACACAGAGGCCTTGAACACTAAGCTGGGGCTGATGGGCAGGAAGTGGTAAATGAATAACCTTATTAGATGATGTTCTCACTTTACAATTCCTTAGAACCAACATATTTGCAGCCACAAGACTTGTTACCTAGTGGTACACTTGTGCTGAAGCCAATAATAATTGGATGATGCTAAAAGCCTGCTCAAATCCATCACTGGGAAGATAAAGAAACCTCAGACAGTTCAGGATTTGCCATATTTTTTTCTGGATAAACTATGACCTACTAAAGGAAGTTTTGAAAGTGATTCAGGGCCTCAACATAACATAAAATATTTCAAATGATGCCACAAATGGTTCAGTGTTCTCTTGATTAAAAATAAAATATATTCCTTTTCTTTTTTTAAGACAAAAGACTTTCGGGGTCCTTTCAGACTCCCAAATGTCTAACTAGAGTTTCAAATAACAATGGATCAGAGAAGAAACATCCCCCCCCCATACTACACCATACTTATCCACATTAATTATTACACCAGGCTGAACAAACTAATCCTGAAGGCTCAACAATGTGAAAGCTCTGACTTTTCCCCTAGTAATTATGCTTGATTACAGGTGTAAGAAAGTTTTCTACAGTATGTGTCTTATAAAATCTATCATGAATGCTAACCACATTTCATCTCAGGTCAAGCATTAGCCATGTGCGTAGATAGGATAGAATTCAGTGTAAAGCACTGATCAGGTGATTATAAACGCAAAGCAGAAATCAAACACGTGGGCACATTTTTATTGACAACACTTAGAATTGCTCCATAAAACTGCTCCAAAGAGTCCAGCTTCTAGTAAAATTATTTATGGTTGAGTGTTATGAAGTTATTCAAAGAATGTATAAATAATAACCAGCTCCAATTTTTCATGGATGTCATAATTATTTAGGGTTCCCATATTTAGTTAACTTCTGAGAGTACAGGTCTGTTTTGAAAATATCTTTTAAAGCTTGCTTAAAAATTATAATCTTTTAAAAAATTATTAGCCAAATAATCTCCCAATGAATGGGTAGTGACTCAAATGTAGTAAACCACAATTCAAGAAGTTCTATTGTTCTTAGTTACTCCTGGAATAACTTATTTCCACAATGTTCCCAGTTTACCAATGCTCATACCCTGGCAGAACAACCTGTCAGCTACCTGCATTCCTTCACCTGGGGGTAGAAGGAAATCATGTAAAAAGTCAATAATGAAAAGGGTAAAAAGTATTTTCAGAACCTGATTTTCTCCATTCTTTACCCTTGTACTCAGAGCAAAGGGAGGGGAGAAAAAGAAAGAGAGTATGTACATGTCAAAGGAAATCAGAAAAGTTTGCCCACACTTAGATAACCCCAGAAAGTGCAGAGTTTCACTCAGTTGATGGAAACACCCACTTCCATTCAGGAGGTAGTGGCACTGACTTTGCATCCAAAATAAACCTATACAATTGGAGATATTGTGGAGGCCAGAGAATCAAAGGTTAATACAGACCTAGAAGCAGGATAGAGGGAACGAAAGACAGGAGAACAGAAGAATGAAACCTGAGTGTTCCAAGGAAAAATTCAAAAATATGTTCTTGAGGATAGTACTAATAAAAATGAGTATGAATCAGAAAGGGTATTCTTTGACAAATTTATGGGAGATAAATAAATCACAAAATTCAACTTTATTTAAAATATAGTTTTCTATTTTCTTTTCAGTAAGCCAGAAGCATATGCCTCTTAGCAACCTCATTGCCCTGTGAGAGCTCACCAAAAGTACAGCTAAAAATGGGTCCATATGTGTCTCTGGCAATAAAGATTTCTCAGTAATAACCAAAACTTGCTTGCATGCTTGTAATACAGAGTTCAGCCACTTGATGCTGTATACAATATTTGAAAATCTCTGTCATATTTATAAAATTAACTGTAGCATGTGCTAATGTGGTAAGTGAATGACCGAACACATGAATTGCTGCCTACATTATTTGAAAACGTTTCACTTCATGTATTCTTGAGGACTACTCTCCACTTTTGCAAAGAGCCAGTATTAGAACAATCTATGAAAAAAAAAAAGAACAATCTATGAAGCTTTCTCTCAGGAAAGTATTCCTTATGAGTGCGGAGCTGAACAATTTCACCTTGTTTTCCTACTTTTTTTTTTTTTTTTTTTTTTGGAGACAGAGCCTCAAGCTGTCCCCCTGGGTAGAGTGCCGTGGCATTACAGCTCACAGCAATCTCCAACTCCTGGGCTCAAGCAAGTCTCCTGCCTCAGCCTCCCAAGTAGCTGGGACCACAGGCGCCCGCCACAACGCCTGGCTATTTTTTGGTTGCAGCCGTCATTGTTGTTTGGCGGGTCCGGGCTGGGGATTCGAACCCGCCACCTTAGGTGTACGTGGCTTGCGCCTTAGCCGGTTGAGGTATAGGTGCCGAGCTGAGCAGGTTTTTTTTTTTTTAAGACAAGAGTCTACCTGAGTGGAGTACAGTGGCATTGTCATAGCTCGCTGCAACCTCAGTCCTGAGCTCAAGTGATCCTTCTGCTTGAGCCTCCCAAGAGGCTAAGTCTATAGGTACCTGCCATGATGCCCAGCCAATTTTTTTTTTTTTGAGACATTCTCACTTAGTCACCCTCAGTAGAGTGCCATGGTGTCTTAGGTCATAGCAACCTCAAACTCTTGGGTTCAAGCAATCCTCTTGCCTCAGCCTCCCAAGCAGCTGTGATTACAGGTGCCCACCCAGCTTTTTTTTTTTTTTTTTGCAGTTTTTGGCCAGGGCTGGGTTTGAACCTACCACCTCCGGTATATGGGGCCAGCAGCACACTCCTTTGAGCCTCAGGCACTGCTCCCAGCTATTTTTTGGAGACAGGGTCTTGTTCTGGCTTAGTCTGGTCTCAAACCTGTGAATTCAGGCAGTCCACCTGCCTTGGCCTCCCAAATGCTGGGATTACAGGTGTGAGCCACTGCCCTTGGCACACCCGGCCAATTTTTCTATATTCAGTAGAGACAGGGTCTTGCTCTTGCTCATACTGATTTAGAATTCCTGAGCTCAAGGGATCCTCCTGTGCTAGGATTACAAGCATGAGACACTATGCCCAGGCTACATCTGTAGTTTTTTTTTTTTAAACCACATTATTATTATCTTTTTTTAGTTTGAGGTAAATGTGAAGGTATAGACAGCCAGGTTATAAGTTTAGAATTTGTTAGGTAGAGTCCTTCTTGTAGTTGTGTTCTACACCCGGGAGATGTGTCACACACCCCTACATTGTGCCCATTAAGTGGGAGCACACCAGTTCCCCTACCTCCTCTTTTGTTCCCCCTCCAGCCAACTTGAATTGAATTGAGTTTTTCTCCTATGTCAGCGTGTATGAGATTGTCCGCTGGCTTCGTATTAGTATTGAGTACATTGGATATTTGCTTTTCCATTCTTGTGATACTTTACTAAGAAGAATGTGTTTCAGCTCCATCTAGGATATTACAAAAGATACAAAAATCACCATCTTTTTTATGGCTGAATAGTATTCCATGGTATACATTTACCACAGTTTATTTTTTTATTTTTTATTTTTTTGAGACAGAGCCTCAAGCTGTCCCCCTGGGTAGAGTGCCGTGGCATTACAGCTCACAGCAACCTCCAACTCCTGGGCTCAAGCGAGTCTCTTGCCTCTGCCTCCCAAGTAGCTGGGACCACAGG
>CAUYTI010158910.1:0-11461 GCA_963575145.1 Galago senegalensis | reverse complement strand
GGGACCACAGGTGCCCGCCACAACGCCCGGCTATTTTTTGGTTGCAGCCGTCATTGTTGTTTGGCGGGTCTGGGCTGGGGATTCGAACCCGCCACCTTAGGTGTATGTGGCTGGCGCCTTAGCCGGTTGAGCTATAGGCGCCGAGCCTCGAAACAAAGTTTATTGAGGAAGAAGAAGATAGTTTTCTAGAGCAAGAGAAAGATATGTTCCTTATAGACAACAAATGAGCTCCCTTATTGTGACAAAAAGGCCTAGACATGATTTCTGATTTATTGGCTATTTTTGTCTTTTAGGGGTCAGGTAGTAAGACTCTGTTTATAACCAGGACTTGTAGAATACTGGAGTAAAGTGAAAAATTCATCCAGAGACTTTCAATATTCTGGAACAATCTCTCTGCCACTGGCTTGTCTTAGACTGGCTATTTCCCTCAGAGAGAGGAAAATCCCGACAGCTCTCTTTGACTTTGGGTATGTCATTCTCTGAAAGGTAGGGAGGAATCATGGGAAGTTAGGAACTGAACAGAAATGAGGATGCAGAGCAGTTACTTACTATGGTGCCCACAGCAACCACAGGCTAGTGAGGATGGGGAATTCAGGTCTCTTGTCTGATCAAAGTTCAGCCTCTCACTGCCTGGACAAGTTCTTATCTTCAAGGACTCCAGAACCCATGGCTCTCACCTGGATATACATCTTCTTGAGTTTCTCCACCTCTCACCCAAGCCTCTTTGTTTTGTTCCAAATGGAATATCCTATCAGGTTTGAAAGGCTGTTGTCCTGAAAATGTAAGAAGATATGAGGCTGAGACTCATTACTGAGATGCAAAAATGATGTGAAAATGCAGTCCGCATCCCATGCCCTTTAGTCTTTGGAAGAACAGACAAGGAAATGATTCATGACCAGCCAAATGAAGCTGCTTTCTAACAGTGCAATGGACTAAATGTTTGTGACCCCCCTACCTTCCTATGTTGAAACGGTAAACCCCAATGTGGTGGTGTTAGGTGGCAGGTCTTTGGGAGGTAATTCTGTCATAAGAGTGGAGCCCTCAGGCATGAGATTTGTGCCCTTATAAAAGAGACCCCAGAGAGGTCTCTTGCCCTTGTCTGCCATGTGAGTACCCCAAAAGAAGTCAGCAGTCTGTACCTCGCAAGAGGGCCCTTGCTAGAACCCAGCATGCTGGCACCCTGACCTTGCACTTCAGCCTGCAGACTATAAATATAGTTTCTGTTATTTATATACCACCTCATTTATGTTGTTTATTTGTTGTAGAACAAACAGCTCTATATAAAAAGGACTTGACTTGTGCAAAAAGACTAAAAAACATCTTCTCTCAGGGAACACAAACACTCCAGTAAGTTCCGTTTCAGTTACCCAGAAAGATTCCCCTCACCCACTGAGACCAGGTTCCTGAAGTTCTCCAGCATCACATCTTGGTACAGCTTCCTCTGGGCAGAGTCCAGCAGCCCCAGCTCTTCCTCAGTGAAGACCACAGCCACGTCCTTGAAGGTCAGTGGCTCCTACAACATAAAGCACCACAAACACAAACATCAACTAGACCTGAGAGAAATTAGGCATCACTGAGAAAAGCAGACAAGAAAGCAGAAAGATGTTCAGTTTGGCCAAATTCAGTTTATTAACGTGTTGGAAATTTGAATTCTAACCAAAATTCTTCCAGATATCCAAGAGTCAAGCCAGGAACACGTCCCATCCTTTGCAACCTTTGAAACACTCTCTTCTGAGAGTGTTTTTTCCAGGACTGGAATGGTCAAATAACCAGATCTGTACATTTTTAAATTTGAGTCTCATGTAAAAATTGCCAACTTCTCCTCCCAAAGGCTGTGACAAATTACAGTTGCAACAATGCCAAATTTTATAGTGTCCCTGTCTGTGTGCACTGCAAAATCATTTTCTTTGCCATTTTCTTTACCATTCATCTGCTTACCCCTCTGCCAGCAACTGGGAAAATCCTGTACCCCCCATACTCCCTTTAAAAATTTTTTTTATTTTATTATTTATTTATTTATTGAAGTATTTTTTTAGCTGGGGCCGGGTTTGAACCTACCACCTCCAGTATATGGAGCCAGTGCCCTACTCCTTTGAGCCACAGGCACCACCTGTTATTATTATTATTATTATTATTATTTCTGAGACAGCCTCACTTTGTTGCCCTCAGTTGAGTGCCATGGCATTATAGCTCAAAACCACCTCAAATTCTTGGGCTCAAGTGATTCTGTTGCTTCAGCCTCCCAAGTAGCTGGAACTATAGGTGTCCACCACAATGCCCTGCTACTTTTAGAGAGGAGGTCTCACTCTCGTTCAGGTTGGTCTCAAACTCCTGAGCTTAAGCAATCACCTCCCTCAGCCTCCCAGAATGCTGGGATTACAGGTATGAGCCACTGCGCCCAGCACCCCCATACCCTTTTTATGGACCTCCATGTCAACAAATGATAGCAGGCAACTAATGTGTTTTTATGCAACCATCTCAATCAGATGAGACCTCTATAGTTCTGATTCAAAACGTACAATTTCAAACCATGCTGTGTCATCCCTAGTTATGAAGTGCGGCCTACATTTTTAAAGCTAACTGCTCCAGTCCAGTGAGGGAAAAAAAGGCAGTTATGTGTTTTGTAATAGTATGATCAACTACGTTGCTGTAATATCACTGTCTCACCTAGACTGCAATGTGCTTTCTTGAGAGGGAGACAATTGTATATGAGGGCTTTCAGAATCAAACTTTGCCTTCAGCTTGGCCCTGGGGTACCTGTGTAATGCTAGTGTTCTAATTGGTTTGTTTGTTTGTTTGTTTTTTGAGACCGAGTCTCAACTTTGTCACCCTCGGTAGTGTCGTGACTTCATAACTCACACCAACCTCAAACTCTTGGGCTCTAGCGATTCTCTTGTCTCAGCTCCCTAGTAGCTGGGACTATAGGTGCCTATCATAATACCTGGCTATTTTGTTTATTTTTATTTTTTTTGTTTAGCAAAAGAAAAAAAAAAACATGTACAGCCCTGGTGCACATGGCCAGCACCCTAACCATTCAGCTACAGGCACCCAGCCCCAGTGTTTCTAATAGACAGACTGGAGAGAAACTCAGGCATGGAGGGTAGGTACAATATGCTTTATTCAGCCCATGGCAGCTGACAAGCTTCATGGGAGGTCTGCCCTTATCTAGCTCCTGGCAGCCAGGAAGCTGGGTTTCATAGATCATTCATAATCTATTATCTGCCATCTTCACAAGGGGAAGGTCCTGTAACTGGCAACATGTCAACAGCAGTTACCTGAGCATGACATCACTGTACATAGTTGTGGCTGTTTAGGAACACATGACACCTTCCGGTAAGGCCATGCTTGAGAAAGCCCAGACAGCTTTATCTTGTCCCACACCCAAGGCTAGGGGCGAGAAAGCCTAAACATCTTTGCCTGTCCCTACACCTGTGACAAGATATTACAAGTTAAGAGAGCTGATTTTTTTCACCTAATTTGACTCTTAAAAAAAAACAAAACATGGATCTATGGTTAGTAAGAAGGAAGGCAAGGTGAATACAGAAAGGTTTAATGCATAAGTGCTGCCATTATCACTCATTCAAGAAACATTCAGCTCCTAGAAAACAAGGTTATGTACCAGTAATTAGATAAGTGAGAAAGACACAGGCCTGTGTTCATGGGGCAGTGCTGGCAGGCCCTTACACTGTTCCTGGGTCCTGTGATTCACAGGAGAGATCACAGGACTTGACAGAGAGTTACACTCATGGTGAGGGCTCAATACAGTGGGAGAAAAAGTAAAGCCCATTCAGGAAAGGGAAAAGATACATGGGCTGAGGAAGGGAGGAAACCTGGTACAAGCTTCCAAGAGTCCCCTCCTACTGGAGTCACACAGGCCCATGTTTAATTCCTCTAAAATTAAATTTGACAAAACGCAAAATGTTGTCAATCAGTCAAGGTCATTAGACGCTCAGTGACCAGGATTTTCACTGGAGGCTGGTCATGCAGGTACCCTCTAACTAGCACATACCAAAATTCCAGACTCCCAATATGATGTCTTCTAACTTTATTCATGATATACTCTTTGGTAGGGTATATTGGAATGGAATATTACAGCCATAAATGAGTAAGAGGTCCCACAGCAGAGAACAACCCATGCAGAGAAGGAGAATTCATCCTTTGGTGAGTCATCTCTGGGCATCATTTGGGCTCAGACCCCTATAGGAAACTATTATTAACAGGCAGCACACAGGATAGAGTGGCAGATTATGGAGTGAGTGGTACTGACATGGGTTTAAACTCAGGATTTGCTGCTTATTTATTCATGAATAAAACAGAATCTAACCATCTTTCTCACATAGCTATTTTGTAGATAAATCTAACGAAACATGTATTCACTCAACCCATTTTTACCCTCTTTTTTTTGTTGTTTCTTTTATTTTTTTTATTTTTTTATTTTTTTTTGAGACGGAGCCTCAAGCTATCCCCCTGGGTAGAGTGCCATGGCATCACGCTCACAGCAACCTCCAACTCCTGGGCTCAAGCAAGTCTTCTGCCTCAGCCTCCCAAGTAGCTGGGACTACAGGCGCCCGCCACAACGCCTGGCCATTTTTTGGTTGCAGTCATCATTGTTGTTTGGCGGGCCGGGCTGGGGATTCGAACCCGCCACCTTAGGTGTATGTGGCTGGCGGCTTAGCCGCTTGAGCCACAGGCGCCGAGCCTTTTTTGTTTCTTTATAGCAAGGGAGGGACATATGTTTACTCTCTGATGCCTGAGGTAGTATTCCTGGAAAGAGAGAATAACTCAACCCACCTGAAATGTGGGCTCATCCTCCATGTTTTGCGAAAGGATTGAGGCTTGAGAATGAAGAGCTGTAAGAAAAGAAAGAAGCCATGAGAGGGAGGTGGTGCTGTTTGAGCTCTGGCTAGCTGGCTGCCTACCTTATAGCCTGCTTTCTCACCCAAGGCAATTCCTTTTTTTTTTTTTTTTTTGAGACAGAGCCTCAAGCTGTCCCCCTGGGTAGAATGCCGTGGCATCCCAGCTCACAGCAACCTCCAACTCCTGGGCTCAAGCGAGTCTCCTGCCTCAGCCTCCCAAGTAGCTGGCACCACAACGCCTGGCTATTTTTTTTTTTTTTGGTTGCAGCCGTCATTGTTATTTGGTGGGCCAAGGCTGGATTCGAACCCACCACCTTAGGTGTATGTGGCTGGTGCCTTAGCTACTTGAGCCAGAGGTACCGAGCCCCAAGGCAATTCCTTATTCACCCAACCTTCTCTTTTCATAATCTGCTTGGATTCTCTCTCACCCCACACCCTTCATTCTCATTTCTTTCTGTGGGCCTTCAGGGTAAAGCTTCCATGGTCTTTTCTAGGTTTTCTGAGAACAGCAGCAATTTTATTTATTCTCTGATTTTCCTAAGCTAGAGAAGCAGAAGCCCAGACGTTCTTCATTCTTGAGACACTCCAAACCCTGATAAGCATCAGATGGATACCTGCGGTCGGAAGTACATGCCTCTACCTCCTGTGTCCAGAGACTGATTCTTATGCTCTGCAGACCTGTAGGCTCGAGAGGAAACTTTGTCTGGGTCCCTTTCTTCCAGGATTCTGCTATGGTTTACAGCCTCTTGATACTATCCATTCAGTAGATTTCAAGACTTAAAAATTAACTGCGTGTAGTGGCACATGCCTGTAGTCCCAGCTGCTCATGAGGCTGACACAGGAGGATCACTTGAGCCCAGGGGTTCAAGGTTGCAGTGAGCCGTGATTGTGCCACTACACTCCAGCTTAGACAACAGTGAGAGACCTGTCTCCAAAATAGAAAAAAAGGGACATTTCCTGAGTAGCTGTTACATATAGTCCCTCCTCTGGAGGGACTCACAATTCAGAGATCAAGAATGTTACAGAAGGAGAGTCACAGAAGTTTTTCAGAGGTCTCACTGTGACAATACAGGGCACTTCAGAAGGGTGGAGAGACCACATAAACATATGGGTCCTGTGAAAAAAGACCTGGAGTGGAAAAGCTTTGTAATGCAACCCTGTGGGGCTTATGAAAAATAAAATATGTCCTCAAGGATTCTAAAAATCAGGATTATAGGTTAATCTAGTTTTCAGTTACACTAGTGTAAGTTTTTTCCCATTCAAATTCATGGACCCACTGAATTATGCCCATGAACTTTAGTCCAAGAACTCCTTTTACAGTGGCTCATGCCTGGGTGGCACCTGTAACGCAGTGGGTAGGGCATCGGCCCCATATACCGAGGGTGGCAGGTTCAAACCAGCCCCAGCCAAACTGAGACAACAACAACAACACAAAATACATGAGGTACAGTGGCTCATGCCTGTAATCCTAGCACTCTGGGAGGCCAAGGTGGGTGGATTGTTAGAGCGCAAGAGTTTGAGACCAGTCTGAGCAAGAGGGAGACCCCGTCTCTAATAAAAATTAAAAACTGAGGCAAGCAGATCACTTCAGCCCAAGAGTTTGAGGTTGCTGTGAGCTAGAGTGCCACGACACCGGGGTGACAAAGTGAGACTCTTGACGCAATAAAAAAAAAAAAAAAGGCTCAGTACCAGCCACATACACCAAGGCTGGTGGGTTAGAGCCCTGCCTGGGCCAGCTAAAATAACACTGACAACTGCAACAAAAAATGGCCAGGCATTGTGGAGGGTGCCTGTAGTCCCAGCTACTTGGGAGGCTAAGGCAAGAGAATTGCTTGAGTCCAAGAGTTCGAGGTTGCTGTGAGCTGTGATGCCACGGCACTCTACCAAGGGTGACATAGTGAGACTCTGTCTCAAAAAAAAAAGAAAAGAACTCCTTTTCCAAATGAAGCTTTTCCTGCTGCCACCAGGCTGAATTCATCACTCAGGATGCAGCAACATTGTGTGTCTTTTCCCCCCCTTTCTTTTATTTTAGTAGATTTAGGGGATACAAGCTGAATTCCATTACACATATATACTGTATAGTGGTGAAATCTGATCTTTTAGCATACCTATCACCTGAATAGCGTGCATTGTACCCCACAGAAATACTCTTTTTAAATTGTCAGTTACCGCCTATTACGGAGGCTACCCTAGAAAGATCTCTAAATTAATAAAGGACGGAGTAGTCTTCTGTTATTTACCTCTCAGCCTTGCCTGGGTCTAGCACTTAAGCAATTCCAATAATAAGATGCAACACACAGAGATACGAATCCTTGGAGTCAGCTCAGAGCTGGTCAATAGGTAGGATAAAGACACCAAGCATCAGCTCCCTCCCTTCCCACCTTGTCTGACCTATTTTCTTTTGAAATGAAAGCTTTAAGGGCAAGTTCAAACAACCAGATAAACTTATTTGGGCAGGGGCTGCACCTGTGGCTCAGTGGATAGGGCGCCAGCCCCATGTGCTGAGGGTGGCAGGTTTGAACCAGGCCCTGGTCAAACTGCAACAAAAAATAGCCAGGCATTGTAGTGGACGCCTGTAGTCCCAGCTACTCAGGAGGCTGAGGCAAGAGAATTGCCTAAACCTAGGAGTTGGAGGTTGCTGTGAGCTGTGACACCACAGCACTCTACTGAGGGCGATATGCTGAGACTCTGTCTCTAAAAAGAAAAAAACAAAACTTATTTGGGCAGTCCACTCTAAGATACTCCCTGGATTTTACTACTTCCCAAGTCTCCATCTTTCCTCCAGCCATCTACACAGAATCTGACTTTCATGTGGAAGTCTAGACCTTGGTATAGCCCACTCTGACATGCGCCCTTCTATCTCACTCCCTTTGTGCACTGCCCTGCACTGGGGACTGATTTCTGAGACTGTGTAGAATACAGGGCAACACCCTGTCATCATGTATGGAGGACAAAGGGGAAGAGCAGAGGCCAGAATGGAAACAAGGCCTCCACACCAGTGCTACTGAAACTCAAGGCTGGGTACAGTGGCTCCTGCCTATAATCCTAGCACTTTGGGAGGCTGAAGCGGGTAGAATGCTTAAGCTCAGGAGTTCAAGACCAGCCTGAGCAAGAGTGAGACCATGTCTCTACTAAAAATAGAAAAATTAGCTGGGCATTGTGGAGTCCCAGCTACTCAGGAGGCTGAGGCAAGAGGATCTCTTGAGCCCAGGAGTTTGAGGTTGCTGTGCACTGTGATGCCATGGCACCATACCCAGGGTAACAGAGTGAGACTCTGTCCCAAAAAAAAGGAACGGAAGGGGAGGGGAGGAAAGGGAAGGGAAGGGAGAAGAGAAGGGTGAAGGGAAGGGAAAAGAAAAGAGAGGAGAGGAGAGGGGAGGGCAGGAGAGGGAAAGGGAGGGGAGGGGAGGGGAGGAACAATTACAAAAACAGACTGCAGGACCTTAGCTCCATGGATTCTCATTCTGTAGCTCTGCAATGGAGCCCAGAAATCTGTTTCCATCAAGTTTCCAAATCATGCTAACACAGCTGTTCTAGGGACCACATTTTGAGTAGCACTTGCTAAGCTTCCTCTCACTGGCCAATTTTCAGTGTTTCCAGAAGCTTCTTGTTTGTACAAAATTTCCTTGTGGTTCTTCCTCATGTCCCTGACCTCTGTAAGTCAGTACTGCCTCAAGATTCACTCTATAAATTTCTTCTTTGTCTAAACTCATTCCCTCTCCTGGTGAACACATCATGCCTCATGGCTCCAGTAACATCTATATGCTGCTGATTATGCTGACTTAACATATGCAAAACCAAACTGCAGGTTTGCTGCTAGAAGTACTTTTCTCCTTTTAAATGAGCAAGCCAAATATTTTAGGGTGGTCTTTTTTTTTTTTAAACAGAGTCTCACTTTGTCACCCTTGGTAGAGTGCCATGGTGTCATAGCTCACAGCAAACTCAAACTCTTGGTCTCAAGTGATCCTCTTACCTCTTACCTTTTCATTTTTAGTAGAGACGGGGTCTCATGCTTGCTCAGGCTGGTCTCAAACTGATGAGCTCAAGCAATCCTCGGTCTCCCTGAGTGCTAGGATTACAGGTCAGAGCCACTGCAACCGGCCAGGAGTGGTCTTTATTTATCTCTTTCTCATTCTCTACATCTAATTCATCAGCAAATACCTTCAAATTAGAAGCAGAATCAGTCCAATTCTTACAGCCACTGCCCATCATCTCTTGCCAGAATTAATGTTATAGCCTCCTAACTCTTCCCTCTGTTTTCACTCCTTTCCCCCTACCGTTTACAAAGCAGCCAGAGAGACCTTTTTGTTGTTGCAGTTTGGCCGGAGCCGGGTTTGATACTGCCACCCTCGGTATATGGGGCCCGTGCCCTACTCACTGAGCCACAGGCACCACCCTAGAGAGGTCTTTTTAAAATAAAGTGGGCAGTGCTGTGGCTCAGTGGGTAGGGCACCAGCTCCTTATACCAAGGTTGGTAGGATCGAACCCAGCCCCAGCCAAACTGTAATAAAAAAATAGTCAGGCATTGTGGCAGGCACCTGTAGTCCCAGCTACTCAGGAGGCTAAGAGTTGGAGGTTGCTGTGAGCTATGACATCACAGCACTCTACTGAGGGTGACAAAGTGAGACTGTCTCTAAAAAATCCATAAATAAATGAAATAGATAAAGTTATGTCTCTGGCTGAAAGACCTTATACTACTATCTGGCTTCCCAATGCATAATTTCTCATTTGTTTTTCTTCTTTCTCATTCTGTTCAGTCCCTCTGGCTGCATTATTATTCTTCAACTACACCAGTCATCCACCCATCTCAGTGCCTTCATTGTTGTTCTTCTGGCCTAGAACTTTCTTTCCATAAAAGTCTGTCCCCCTCACTTCCTTCAGGTCCCTACTTAAGCATCACCCTGTCAGTGAAACTCATCCCTGATTATCCTACATAGAATCACAAGCCAGCACCCTCCAAGCCCCTCCTGTACTCCATTTTTCTCTATGAAACTTACCTTCTGATTTATCATCTATTTCTCTTATTTACTGTCTTTCTGCACACACTAGAATGTGAGCTCTTAGGAGAGTAGCTGAGATTTTAGCCTACTCCAGGCACACAGCAGGTGCTCAATAAATATTTAAATGGAAGAATGGGATTATCCTAAATTCAGCCTGTTGATACCTGCATCCTGGGTTCTTCTGATACCAACTTTTTTTTTTTTGATACAGAGTCTCACTTTGTCACCCTTGGTAGAGTGCCATGGCATCATAGCTCACAGCAACCTCAAACTCCTGGGCTCAAGCCATTCTCTTGCCTTAACCTCTCAAGTGTCTGGGATTACAGGCACCTGCCACAACGCTCAGTTACTTTTAGACATGGGGTCTCACTCTACTTTAGGCTGGTCTCAAACTCATGAGCTCCAGCGATTCACCTGCCTCGGTCTCCTAGAATGCTGGCTGAGATTACAGGAATGAGATACTAACTTTAGAGCAGAAGGGATTTTGTTCTCTGTTAATTTTGTAAACTAGGTGCAAAAAATTAGGTTTTTTGTACTTAAGATACAAAGAAAAATACATTTCTTGACTGTGGAGCACCCACTAGGGGAGAGAAAGAGGATGACAGAAATAATTGGGGAGAAGGGTAATAGGATAAAGCGGTAATAGAAATAAGAAATATAGCAAAGGTAGAAATAAGAAGACTAGAAGAATAATTACATGGAAAGATGAAAAGGAGAAATCAAATGAGAATGTGGGGTTGAAGTTTGAGGAAAATGGGTAAATTATGATGTCATTAATGGGTAAGTCCTGATGTCATTAATGGGTAAATTATGATGTCATTAATACAGCATAGGAGAAACAGAATTTTGCCAAACTGCACTTTTGTATAAAGGCCTAGGTTCAAATACTGGTTCAACAAATTTGTAGTTGTATCAACAATGGAACGATGACTTAAACTTGTGAATAAGTCTGTTCTGTTAAATAAAGATAATTCCTATTTGCACAGTTGAAAGAATTAAGTCTTTTTCTCTTTCACACATATACACTTCTGTAAATAAAACTCATATCCCAATACTTGGCACATAGAAAATCCTTTATAAATTACTACTCTTGCTATTGTTCATCCAACCCAGCACTAACCTAGAAATATAGGAATTTATTCACTTAACAAATATACATTCAGGGTTGAAGTACAACTTAGACACTATAAAAAACACTGGGGCTACAGCTGTAAATAAGATGGAATTTTTTCTTATGTTACTTGCATTCTGGTAGGTAAACTTATCTATAAATAAGGTGACCTTCAATTGCAAAAAGGGCTATTGGATGACCAAAGCAGGCAAGATGGCGTCAGGTGGTGGGCAGCTTGGGGCTTCAACCATCACGTCCAGAAAGAGGTATGTGACACTTGAGCCAAATACCGAGAGGGACAACAGCCTCGTGCAGTCAAGGTATATATAATAAATTAGGAGTCTCAGTACTTATTTGTAAGGACTTACATTGTAAGAGGAAGTGCTAACCTAATTCAACCCCCACGTGTAAAGGCCGGATCAGGAGACCAGTGCTAGTAAGAATACCAGATAGAACCAGCCTTTCCTTGTTTAGACTAAAACACAGAGCACAGC
>CAUYTI010158909.1:0-51111 GCA_963575145.1 Galago senegalensis | reverse complement strand
CTGTGGTCCCAGCTACTTGGGAGGCAGAGGCAAGAGACTCGCTTGAGCCCAGGAGTTGGAGGTTGCTGTGAGCTGTAATGCCACGGCACTCTACCCAGGGGGACAGCTTGAGGCTCTGTCTCAAAAAAAAAAAAAAATCCTTTCATCATCTTTTGTTTACTTAATTTTAAAGTTTGAGAAGCTAGAATTGCTGTGCATTGTTTTTCTTGCATAAAATATACCAGTCAGCACAAGGTAGGTTTACCAGATGTTTAAACAATTACAACAAAACCCTAAAAACACCTTAAGGCAAATTGAATGTAGGTTTTTATGATTTCCCTTTGTGTCTCCTAGTTGTTTCATTTCAATCTCACTTGACATCAATTCTTAAACTTATATACCAATGACTGATGTTTTATTGAATTAAATTGTGTCATTAACATTGTATAAATACAAGTAAACTGATATGGACATTTTGGAAGAAAACATTGTTGCTTCTTGTTAAGTATATAGCTAAGCCAGTAGGAAGAGAAGTCTGTGAATATTTCAGAGTAGCTTTCCAGCCCTAAGCATTCAGCGTGAAATGGCATGAATCAATGTATTTTATAGACATATGGAGAGATTTAGTTGATCTGGTGAGTTGGTTAGGTAGAGATTGACGAAGAGAGCTTCTTCTGTAGACTAAGATGTGCTCTTTGCTGTAATATATTATTTTCCTCACATCTAAGTCTGCACTGTGAGTTTCTTGAGGGCAGAGGTTGTTCTCAACAAATGGTTAAGTGGATATATTAATAAAATAAAACCATATAATGTGATAACTGAAATGAAGAAGTGAAGGAGTGAAGCATGGGCTGATAGAGAACAACTGGTTTCCAAAATGCATTCTGGGATATTGGTATTATGACACATAACACTTAAATGTCCAAGACATCATAGTCATTAGCAGTAGAAAGGCCAGTAGGGGTTAGAAATACAAAGCAGGCTAATTCTCCATTTCTGCAAACTCAAAACAATAGCAAATATTGAAATGCATATTTTTAGCCTTATACATAGCATACACATTTAACGAATCTCATTCTGTTTTAGAACAATGATAAAATGGTGTTGGCTTGGTTACCACAAATTAACAACAAATGGGGATCCCCATCAGCAACTGTTCTGTAATTACTTCGTTTCTTCACTAGATGGTGCTTGTGAGCCAATGAGAGGAAAGACTAAGTTTAAATAAACTTTATTCACTGAAGAGGAAACAAGAAATTTGTGAATTAAATAGACTAAGACAATGAAAAATTAGAACAATTTCAGACAGCCTTTCATAGTTAAGTTAAACTATTTGGAGAAACCCTCATCTTCCTTTCTGGTAAAAATGTTAAACTATTGGAAGTAAAAACTGTATCCCATTACAACCACCAAATTCTGAATGTTTTGTGGGCTAAACTGTCCAAACCGAGTGAATTAAAAGATTATTTTTACTCTCCTTAAAATACAAGATTAATCTTTGGCTGGAAGCCAAATCCTTTAAATCGTTACTAGGATGAGAGCAAAGCTTTATTATCTAATGTTATTTTGTGAAATGGGTTGTTGGCTCAATTTCTAATGCCATCTCATAGACGGCATTCCTTTATTTTCACGCAGAACATTGATGTGTAGAGGTTAAAAGGAAAGTCTCTGACCAAGTCTCTGCTTGAATTTGAACCCCAGCTCTGCCACTTACTGTCTGTGTAATCTGGGTACTTCATCTCCCCAATCTTCTCTTTCCTTATCTTACAAAATGAAGGTGTCATAATTTCCACCTTATAAGATGATTCTAAGTTAATATCAAGTTAAACACTTGGAACAGTGTGCCCGGTACATAGTAGGCACTCAAAATGTTAGTGATCGTGACATTTTTCATGTTTCACTTATTAAAGAAGACTGATGTATCCCAAGTCACAAAACCATCAGTGGAAATACCAGTTTAATTAAGTTCATGCTTCTTTCCTTCCTTTCTCTCATTCTGGTATCCCACCCTGTTATTACTTTCTTCTATATGTGAAATTGGCAATGTTTTACTAAGTATTTCTTTCATTATAGGCAGTTATTTTCTAATGGTGGACTTTGGATAGCTTAGCTTCAGAATTCCAGGAAGAAATGGGTTTGTTTTCACATTTCGGTTCCCGAGACTGAGCTGCTGCCCTGACTGATGGTAAACCTCTCCCAGGGGGAACTTCTGCTGCTGATGGGTTCCTGACAGTGGTTGCCCAGTATCATGGCAGAGAAATGCCATGCAAAGGAGAAATTATTTGAAAGAAATATGTTTTTTTTTCCCCAAATGGTGGCAACATGAATGTGGAAAAGAACGTAGAAAGACAAAGTTTTGAATAGCTGTATCAGAACTGTAAGAAATGCTATGTCCAGATCTGGGAATAATCATGAACAAATTCATGAGTTACAGTTTTTGCTTCTAGTTCTATAGTTAGAATATGTGGACTCCTGCACCCCAATTTATAGTTACGAATGTGTGATGTGGTTTACAGGACCTGTGTCTTTTGCTCTCAAATATAGTAGATGATACATGAAAATAAAATATATAATTTCTCTGATGGACACCAATGGGCCACAGGGCAACCAGTATTTACCCAGGGCTTATTCTGAGCTGGGCATAGGGATTGTTATTCTACTTGAACTATTATACTTAATCCGCAACGCAACTGCACAAGCTAGCCATTATTACCACCCCCATTCTAGAGTGGAAAAAACTGGGGTCTGGAGAAGTTAAGTAACTTTTCCTAGATTACACAATCAGAGAATGGCAGAGCTAATACTGAAATACAGTTCTGTCTGCCTCCAGAGCCCCAGCATTCAGTTGTTCTCTTGAGATGTCAGTTCAAACAAAAACATTGAGTTGATTCTGGAAGTATAGGCAGTACCCTAAATGACACATTTCCTAATTGGTCTTTCCTGCTGAGACATTAACTTGTCAACAGAGGGTATTATCCTTCACTGGTTCCCTGCATGCCTGGGTAGTTAAAAAATCAAACTGTCCTTCATAATTTAAAGATGATACCACTGCATATGAGCCTGTGGCTGAGAAAAACCAACATCTGACAAGCAGTTCTTTCCACATCATGTATACATGCAGATTGCTCTTTGGTTTGTGGCGCAAGCCTTTGCTGGCAGAAGCTTGCTTCTGTATTTTGTTTTGTCAAAGTGTGGTTAGCCAAAGCTTAGTCTGAGGAAGGCTGTAATATCACTGATCCTATATACTCATAGAGTATCCTCTGGTCTTGTCCCCAGCCATTCTTCACTTTGTCTCCCGATTGGATTATAGGATCTTTAGAGGTCTTTTGGCTTCTTAGGTTTTATAATACAAACCTGTTTAGTGGGCTGTGGTATATTAGACCTGAGTTATATGATTCAATCTTTAAAGGCTAGTGGGCTGAATAAACTGCCAGCCCTCATGCCTGGTAATTGGATCTTGCCGTTTATGGCTCTCAGGCCTGAGATAACTGTGGGATAAGAGATAGTGGCCATGTGATAGAGTTACAGGAGGCTTGGCACTCACCTCCCTATTTTATAAAACTTCATCTGGTCAGGTGTTTGTCTTTTCTTCTAGGGCCCGCCAATTTGTAATTCTTATGTAGTCACACTAAGACCAACCGCATATGTAGAAGGGCAGGTGGGGGCTGAAATTAGGAGGTAGAGCAAATGACAGCAGGTCGTGATGTCTTGATACTCAGCAGAAAGCAGCTGCAATGATCTCCTCTCCTTAGTATAATCATTCCTTATCCTCCTCCTTCCCTCCACTTCTCTTCTCCTTATCTTCCTCTCTCTCTCTCTCTCTCTCTCTCTTTTTTGTTTTGCAGTTTCTGACCAGGGCTGGGTTTGAACCTGCCACCTCTGGCATATGGGGCCAGCACCCTACTCCTTGAGCCACAGGCACCGCCCTCTTCCTCTTTCTCTTGTTCCTCTCCCCCCTCTTCCTTCTGGATAACATGTATTGACTGCATATTATAAACTAGGCATTATTCAAAGTCAGAGTTTCACAACCTCAGGACCCTCAATATTTTGGTCCAAATAAATCTTGGTGTAAAGGGCTGTCCTGTGTATGATAGAACGTTAAGAACACACTGCCTACTAGATACCAGTAGCTCTGATATCTCATGCTGAATTTCTCTGCCACATGGATCTTCTCCTTATTCTGCTTGGGCTGTGATTCTTATCCTGGGCCACCCTTCTTCTTCCTCTCCTCTATAAAGCTCTGACTCCCCGCATTATATGTGAGACAAGAGTTCAGGCGACAAATTGAAATTGGAGGTCATGAGGATATAGATGAAATTTCTAGACTTCAGCTAACCTAAAAGTGAGGATAGACAGAAAGCAGAGGAGGTCTTACTACTATCACATTGAAAGTTTTGGAAAATAAGTAAAAACCAGCCAAGGAGACTGAATATGCAGCCCCTAGAGTAGAAAAAGAACAGAGAGAGTGGTGCCTAATAAGTCCAGGAAAGGAAGTGTTTCAATGAGAAAGAAATAATGACATTGACTCAGTAAAGAGAAATGGAAGCCAGTGGGAGCAGCTGTAGGAGTCGTACCCCTGACCAGGGGTGGGAGCCTTCTCTTTTTTTTCTGAAGTTTTTGGCCAGGGCTGGGCTTGAACCTGCTACCTTTGGTATATGGGGCTGGCACTCTACCCCTTTGAGCCACAGGCGCCGCCTTGGATGGGGGCCTTTTCATGTGGAAGGCCTTGTTTAGCCAAGATCAAATAAGGCCACACTCAAGAAGCTTCCATTAGACACACTTATAAATTTACCGTATTTTATATAAATCTAATTACTATGTATTCAGTAATTTCCAAAAATGAAAACTCTTTGTTACTTTTAAAGTTGACTAACTTTTTAATGATTTGGTCATGTGTGCTTTATGTTGGAAGGCATCTGAATATTTGGTTATAGCAGGGAGGTCCACAGTTTCAGTTGATTCTCAAGGTGAGTATCAGTTATCTGTGACCTTCAGCGTGTCTTGATTTGGGTTAATGTCTTGATTTGGAGAATGTAGATTCCCAGCAGTAAGTGATTGAAAAGGAAGTAAACATTTTTTAAGGCATGTTGCCATAAGTATGTATAGTCTACTGCATTTTTTCATATTTCAATTGGATCTCTCTTAGCATCAAATACTGACTTTCAAATGTCATCTGTGAGAGCTTAATCAATTCTACCTGTAGTTCTTTAGGCACCTTGGCAAATCAACTTGGTGAGTGTGCTGTCATGATTCTTAAAGAATCAATTTTTTAATTTCATTTATCCTTTTTTTGGTTTCCGTTTCATTTAGTCCTGCTCTGATATTGGTTATTTCATGTCTTCTTCTAGCTTTTTGTTTGGTTCTTGTTTTTCTAGTTTCTTGGGGTGTGGCATAAGATTGTGCATGTGTGATCTGTCTTTTTGATGTGGGGCATTTAGTGCTTAAAAACTTTCCTCTCAGCACTGCTTCTGCTGTTTCTGAGAGATTTTGGTAGCTGTATCACCATTGTCATTCAATTCAAATTGTTTTTGATTTCCATCTCGATTTTGTCATTGACTTGCAGACCATTTAATAGCAGGTTCTTTAATTTCCATGAATTTCTGTAGTTTTGGGAGTTACCCTTGGAATTGCTTTCTAGTTTTAGTCCACTGTGGTCTGAGAGTATCTTAATAGATGCAGAAGAAGTATTCAGTCAAATTCAGCACCTCTAGATGACAAAAACCCTAAACAAAATAGGCATAGAAAAAACACGCCTCAAATTTATAAAAGCTGAATAGGACAAACCCACAGCAAATATACTGAATGGGGAAAAGTTGGAGGCATTCCCACTGAGAACTGGAACTAGACAAGGATGTTACTTTTACCACCCGTCTTCAACATAGTCCTGGAAATCCCGGCCAGAGCAAACAGGCAAAAGAGATAAAGGGCATCCAAATTGAGAAAGTTCCCACTGGTCAAGGCTTCATATTCAGCATTGATAAATGGTCCATAAAGTGTTCATGCTTTGGTATGTGTCGGAAATAGTCTTAAAATGGTTTGTTGAATGTCTTTCTTCTAGTTTTGTAGCAAAGTAGTAGTAGGGCCTCTCAGCTTAATTGGATAGAAAATTTCAACACTCTAATTCATCTAGCTATCACAGCTACTGTTTATTTAAGGCTTATGTGGTTTTTTTTTTTTTTAGGGCTTATGTGTTTTACTAAGCTCTTCTGTGTGTGTATGTGTAAAATTTCCTTTAATTATTACAAAAGACTTGTCAAATAGGCATTTTCATGTCCGCTTGACAAATGAGGAAAACGAAATTCAAATAAGTTAAGCATCCTGCCCATGGGAGACTCACCTGTGCAAGAAATCAAAGTGATATTTGCTAGTGGGTTTGTCTGATTAAAAAATCTGTGTGCCTTCTATGATTTTACGGTATTTTTTCAGAAGTTTATTTTTGTCATTTAAGGCATAATAATGTTCTCATGGCTGATCTTTGGATCAGAGTTTTCTTTTTTTCAATAGCACCAAATTTTTTAAAAGAGATTTAACATTTTGGGGCAATCATGTGACAGTGCTGCTGTTTGCACATTCAACCTAGTAGCCCTGAAGCATCAAAGGACTTCGAACTCTCACATTTCCTGTCCTGGATATTATATTTCTAATAAGATCCTTCTTGTTCTATCTCTAGGATTGGATCTAATGTGGTCTCTAGGAAAAACAGTGGTGCCAGACAGGGGTTGCAAGTGCAGATTATAAATCTGGGATAATCTCATTTTATTTAAATTCAGCTTTGACATCTAAATATTTTTTGGAATATCTACATGAAGGGTCTGGACAAATATGTGGGTTATAATGAATGTTTTGAGATACACAAAAATAAAAAACCATACAATCTGCACAGATGGAACTGAATGAAGCCCTCCCAGCAACATCAATAAGCTGAGCAAGTTGAAAATTGCATGGTGAACCAGAAAGGATGCTGTCACCTGTGTTTCTTGGAGTGAAATAATGGATTGTAACACAGTCTGTCTTAAGACTTTCATAATAACCTACATACATGTCTCATCTGATGTAAGTAAACCCAACATTACCTTAAATGAGAGTGGGCCTCACATCAAATGCTTTTGTGGTGTCACTAGCTGTGAAACCAACTGATACATGTAGTCTATTATTTTTTAGGACCTATCCAATCCCGTATTTTCTTGGCCCTGGGGGCAGTGTGGAATTGAGATACTCAATGAGTAAAGAGGCTGAAAGGTAACAAAGCATCATGTAATTATATCAATTATCAGGGAAGGTTAGTTTGCATCGGTTTGGGGTAGAATTGCTGGAGAATGATTATGTTACATCTGAACTTGACTAAGAATTAAAAATATCTTTTTATTATGGAAATTTTCAAACATCCATGAAAATGTAAGTAGTATACTGAACTTATATAAGTTCCTCAGTTTCAAAAATTGTTAGCAACTTTTCAATTTTATTTCATGTCTTCCACTGTCCTTTGGCTGGCTTGTCATCCCCCTAAGAAATTTATTTATAAATTATTCATATATAAATAAAAATATCATTTTTATCTATAAATACTTCAGCAGGTATTGCCAACAGAGAAGGAGGTAAAAATGTAACCACAGTACTATTGTTATACCTAACAAAAATAACACTAATTCTTCAATATTATTTAAAACTTCAGACCATTTAAAATTTTCCCACTTTTCTAAGAAGTGCTATTTGCAGTTGGTTTATTAGACGTAGCATTTAAATAGGAATAATATTTTTATTTAGTTGGTTTATCTCAAATCTTCTTTAATATGCAACAGGTTTTCCTCTTCTCCACCCTCCCCCTTTCCTTAATGTCATTAGTCTGACGAAACAACCAGTGCAGTGTGAACGTGACCAGGTGGCTGGTGCCATCTTTATTCTGTTCTGCTGGTCTTTGTGTCTTTTTTAATGCTGATACCATACTATTTTGATTATTACAGCTTTGGAATATAATTTAAAATCAGGAAGCATGATACTTCCAACTTTGTTTTTCTTTTTCAGAATTTCTTTGGCTGTTTTGGGTCTTTTTTGACTTTGTACAAATTTTAGGATTGTTGTTTCTGTAGAGAATGATGTTTGTAATTTTGATAAGATTTGCATCAAATCTATTTATTGCTTTGGGTAGTATGAACAGAAGTAGTATTTGTATTTTTTCAAAAGATGAACTCTTAGTTTTATTCATATTTTCTATGATATGAAGTAATGAACAGAAGTTTTCTGATCTATGAGCATGGAATATCTCCCATTTATTTATGATTTTAATTTTTTCATCAATGTTTTATAATTCTCAGCATATACATCTTTTACCACCTTGTTTAAATTTATTTCTGTGTGTTTTATTTTTCGATTCTGTCATAAATGGAATTGTTCTCTCCATTTCCTTTTTTAGTTATTTGTATATAGAAATACTACTGAGCTTTGTACTCTGCAACTTTAGTGTATTTATTAGTTCTAACAGTTTTTTTGTGTATGGAATACTTTTACCTTTTCCTTTCTAATCTGGATGCTTTTTACTTCTTTTTCTTATGTGATTGTTTTTACTATACTGAGTGGACGTGGCAAGAGTGGGCATTCCTGCCTTGTATCAGATCTTAGTGTAAAGACATTCAGATTTTTCCATTGATTATGTTAGCTATGGGTTTTTCATAAATGGCCTTTATTATTTGTGGAACATTTCTTCTATACTTAAACCATTGAGAAATTTTATCAAGAAAAGATGTTGCATTTTGTTTAATACTTTTTTTGTATCAATTGAGTTGATCATATGGTTTTTCTCTTCTATTCTGTTAATATGATGTATCACATTGACTGATTTGCTAATGTTGAGCTAGGTTTTCATGCCAGGGATAAATTCCAGTTTGTCATGATATATAGTCTTTTAAATATTGTTGACTGTAATTTGCTAATATTTTATTAAGAATTTTTTGCATCAGTGTTCATTAGTCATATTGGCCTGTAGTTTTCTTTCCTTTTTTGGTGTGGAACTTTAATGTGGAAAGGAGGGATTCGGTAGACTTTTGGATATTATTCTTTTTCCTCCTTGTAGTTTTTTGTAATGCTTTTGTTTGGCTTAAATATCAAGGTAATGCTTGCCTCATAAAATGTGTTTGTTAAGTGTTCCCTCTAGCTTTATTCTTTGGAAGAGTTTAGGAAGTATTAGTATTAATTCTTTGAATGGGAGAATTCAGTAGTGAAATCATCTGAGAAGGGGCTTTTCATTGTGAGGAGGTTTTCATTTACTTATTCAGTCTTTTTATTTGTTATTAGCCTTCAGGCTTTCTACTTCTTTCCTGTTCAATCTTGGTAGGTTGTACTTTTCTGCAAATTTATCCATTTCCTTTCAATTATTCAATTTGTTGACATACAAATGTTTATAATGGTCCCTTAGGATTGGTTTATTTCTGAGGCATCTGTTGTGATGTCTCCACTTTCAATATTGATTTTATTTATTTGAATTTTCTCTCTTTTTTTCTTAGTTCAGCTAGGGTTTGTTGATTTTGCGTATTTTTTCAAAAGATGAACTCTTAGTTTTATTCATATTTTCTATGATATTTCTATTCTCTATTTGATTTACTTGTGTTCTAATAATTATTTCCTTCCTTCTGCTTGCCTTTGGGTTTAATTTGTTCTCTTTTCATTACTTGAGGCATAATGTTAGGCTATTTATTTGAGATCTTTCTCCTTTTTCAATGTAGACATTTATTGCTCTTAAGTTTTCCCTTTGATCTTCTTTTGCTATGTCTTATATATTTTAGTAAGTTGTATTTCTATTGTTATTTATGTCAAGATATTTTTCAATTTTCCTTTTGATTTCTTCCTTGGTACGTAGATGTTCAGAAGTGTGTTGTTTAATTTTCCCATATTGAGAATTTTCCAATTTATTTTTTGCTACTGATTTCTATTTGATACCATTGTAGTTGGAAATGATATTCAGCATGATTTTAATCTTCTTGAATTTGCTAAGACTCATTTTGATTTTTACAAAGCTTTTGAAATAGAGACTTCATGTAGATTTTTCATTGAGAAAAGCTAGGCACAGGGTAGATGAATAGTTTGCCCAATGTCACAGGGCATGTAAGGAATATAGCTAAGGGGGAGGCTTCAAAATCATTGATCAGGGACATATTTTACTCACTAAGAGAAGCCAAAACATTAAGTATAGAATCACACTTTGAATAAATCATTCAAAATAGAAAACTGAGATTCAACATGAAAGTGACAGGCAATGCCTAAAGTAAGGATGGAGATAAAAGTGAGGTAGTCTACTGTCTCTCATGGAGCTGAAAGAGGCATCCCAGTGCAGAAAAAGGATAAGTGAGAAACAGTGGCTCTGTGGTCCACATTCTCATCATGGACTTCTGCAAACCTCACCACAGGAGAGCCTTTTGACCCTCATATGCCCTGAAACTAGTCTAGGAGGCTGCTAAGATTGCATAAAGGCACAGCTCTAGGGAGAAAGTGCATGTGAGGTCGTTCACATGCTCTAAGATCTAAGCAGCTAGATCTTAGCAAAGCACTGTTTTAGAACTCTGACCCAACAGACTGGGCACTGTCCTGGAGCTCATCAGTGCTTAGAGAAAGGTGCAAGAGAAGAGCTGGCTATTGACCCCAGACCTTAGGCATGAGTGATCATGGGCTGCCACACCCAAGGCAGAGGTATGAGTGCTGCCAGGGATGAGGTGCTAGGGGTGCGCTCATGTGTGTTCTCCATCTGTCAGCATGGCTGCCATCACTGAAGGCAGCATCACATCCCTAGTGGTGAAGCAGCAATGTGGCTATTGCTGCCTTTCAGCCAAGCATTTGACCAATGACCTGGTAATGGACCCACCCTTGCCTACCATTGGCAGTGCTCTATACACCCCTGGGAGGCCTACAAACAAACCTGCTGGCCTGGATTCTCCCCCTCCACCCCATGTACACAGTCTTGAGGGCCAGGGGATTGCCCAGTCAGTCTGTTGGTATTCAAATACCAATACTGTTGGTATTTGAACATTTCTCATGGGGGTCTGAGGTTGAGTCTATCCAACCTCAGGCCTGGAGACTAGCCTCAGGCCGGGAGACTAGCCCATTGCAGCCACTGACAGCACCAGTGCATTTGGCTCAGAACACAGAAGGTCATATTGCTGCTGCTGATGCTGCCATAGCCTATGCCACACTGGCTGCCCAGGTGCCTAAGAACTCATCCACTCATCTTGGCCCATGGATGACACTACTGAGATCTAAGTAAGCTACCTGGAGGCTCAAGTGTTGCCCAGCTTGGACCTGATAACACTGATTTTAGTTTACTCCACTCTGGAACCCAAGCATAGGCATATTCACCCACATCTGCCAGCACTGGGGTCTGAACACTGGCCCACCTGGCATCCCTGTCCTGAGAAAACTTGCAACAGACTCTCCACTAATAATTTCATTCTAATCACAGAGGAAATCTTAGATACTGCAGATGCTATTTATAGACCAAGAAATTGTACAGAGAATACACTACTGCATGTACCTCAAATCAAAGCTAAAGTCTTCCCAACCAACCAACAACAAAGATTCATCTTGAGAAAAAAATGTCTCCCCTACAAAAACAAATTTAAAAAATGTTAGAAGAAGAATCTGATATACCATATGTGTGGACATCAATATAAGGACTCAGGAAGCATAAAAAGCAAGGAAATAAGACACCTTCAAAGAAACACAATAGCTTTCCAGAAACAGATACCAATCAAAAAGAAACTAATGAAATCCCATGAAAAGAATTAAAATTTTTGATTCAAAAGAAGCTCAATGAAATACAAAGTAATTTAAAAAATAATACAAGATAGTCTTGGTGCGAGAAAATTGGATATCTATATTCAAAAGAATTAAACTAGATCCCTATCTCTCACCATATACGAAAGTCTACTTGAGATGGATTAAACGCATAAATGTAAGTCCTGAACCTATAGAATCATTAAAAGGAAACATGGGAAAAACACTTTGGAACGTTAATCTAGGCAAACATTTTATTGTTAAGACCTCAAAAACACAGACAATTAAAATTAAAATAGACAAATAGGATCACATAAAACCAAAAAACTTCTGGGCAGAAAGGGAAGCAATCAACAGGATGAATAGACAACCTTTTGTACAAGAGAAAAATATTTGCAAATTATTAATCCAACAAGGGGACTCATATTTGGAACATCTAGGGAACTTAAAAGGAAAAAACCCAAATAATCCCATTAAAAAGTAGGCAAAGGATGTAAATAGACAATTCTCATGTGAAGACATAAAATAGTTGTTAGATGTTGAAAAAATGCTCACCACCACCACCCACCAGGGAAATACAAACAAAATCGCAAGATATTATTTTATCCTAGTCAGTAAAAAGACAAAAAGTAACAGATGCTATAGATGATGTGAATTCACACTGTTGGGGCGACTGTTAATTAGTACAGCCATTATGGAAAACAGTATGGAGATTTCTCAAAAAATGGAACTATCATATGACCCAGCCATCCCACCACTGGGTATGTATACAAAGGAAAAGAAATCAGTATGTGAAAGGGATGCTTGCATTCATATGTTCACCACAATACTACTCACAATAGAAAGATCTGGAATCAGTCTAAGTGTCTATCTATCGACAAAAGAATTTAGGGCAATAGCATGTACACCCACAGTGGAATACTATTCAGCCATAAAAATGAATCAATCAATTTTCAGTCACATGGTTGGAACCAGAGGTCATTGTGTTAAGTGAAATAACCTAGGCACTGGCTGGGCGTGGTGGGTCTCACCTGTAATCTTAGGACTCTGGGAGGCTGAGGCAGGTGAATTGCCTGAGCTCAGGAGTTTAAGACCAGCCTGAGCAAGAATGAGACCCTATCTCTACTAAAAATAGAAAAACTAGCCAGGTGGTGGCAGGTGCCTGTAATCCCAGCTACTTGGGAAGCACAGGCAGAAGAATCATTTGAGCCTAGGAGTTTAGTTTGCTGTAAGGTATGATAGTGCTGCAGCACTCTACCCAGGGTGACAAGAGTGTCAGAGACTCTTGTCTCAAAAAAAAAAAAAAAAAAGAAATAACCCCAGGTATCGAAAGATAAATATTGCACATTGTCAGTCAAATATGGGAGCTTAAGAAATGTGATCTTATAAAGGTGGAGGATAGAATGATAGATTCTAGAGCTTGGGATAAGAGGGGGAATGATGAGAGATAGTTTAGTGGATACAGACATGTTGTTAGATAAGAGGTGTAAGTCCCATAATTGACAGCAGAATAGAGGACTTTAGTTTACAACAATGTGTTATATATTTCAAAGTACTTAGTAGGCAGAACTATAATTGTTCCCAACACATAGAAACGATAAATACTCGGAGTGATGGGCACCTCAGATACACTGACATAATCATTACACATTCTATAACTGTAACAAAATCTCATACGTAGCCCATAATATGTAAATATTTAGTTTATCATTCATAAATATGTCAATATATATCAATTAAAAGAAAAAGAACAAAAAGAAACTGATGGTCCACCCTACAGTCTACCATGAAGAATATTCCTTATGTGCTAGAGAAAAATGTGTATTCTGTTGCTGTGCAATGGAACATTCTATATATGTCTGTTAAGTCCATTTTATCTAAAGTGTAATTCAAAGTCAGTATTCTCTTATTAATTTTCTGTCTAATTGATCTATCCATTGTTCAGAGTGGGGGCATTGATGTCCCCTACTATTCTTGTATTGCTATCTATCTCTCCCTTATTCAAAATACTTGCTTTGTATATTCAAGTGCTCCAGTGTTGGGTGCATATATATTTATAATTGTGTCCTCTCGATGAAATGACCCCTTTATCATTAGACGATGACTTTCATTTTTCTTCTGTGATAGTGTTTTATTTGAAATATATTTTATGTGATACAAATATTGCCATGTGTGCCCTTTTTTGTTTACCATTTGCATGAAATATCTTTTTTTCACCCCTTCTCTTTCAGTCTATGTATGTCCTTAAAGCTAAAGGGGATCACTTGTGGAAAAGTCATTCCTGGATTTTTAAAAATCTATTCAGCCACTTTATGTCTTTTGATTAGAAAATCATTTTATACTCAAGGTCATTATTATTGATTGATAGGTACATGTTAAGGACTCACAGCTGCCATTTTGTTATTTTTTTCCCGGTTGTTCCTCCTTTTTTCTTGTCTACTTTTGTGATTTGATAACTTTCTGCAGTGCTGACTTTTGGTTTCCTTCTCTTCCCACTGTTTGTGAATCTGCTGTCTATTTTTGCTTTGTGTCTACTTTGAGTCTCACATAAAATATTGACTATTTTAAGCTGGAATAACTTCTGTTGCATACAAAAAAATTCACACTTTTACCTTCTCCTAAAAAATTTATATTTTATATTTCATAATTTAAGTATTTTAATTTTGCATAGTTCTTAATGAGTCTTAGTAGCTTTTTTTTTTTGGTCACTGATTGTTTTTCAATTTTTGCTTACTGTTGTGACTTGTCTTTTATTTTTTGAAAAACTTCATAACTAGCTTGTCTAACTTCTGAAAAAAAAATCCCTCAGACTTATTTTTATTTGAATTTTATCAAATTTATCCATAACTGTAGAGAGAAATGACATTGATATAAAATGGAATTCTCATCATGAACTTGATATCTTTCCATTTGTTGTATGCAAGTTTTATAGGATTTTATAATTTTTATCACATAGGTTTTAGACGGTTCTAACCTAATTTAAAATTGTGCTTTGTATTATTGCTATTTTGACAGTGCAAAGCAAAAAATATTTATTGATTTCTTAAGTTAGTGGAAAACCTGGGCTTTTACTCTATCTCAGATTGTCTAGACTAGTCACTCATCTGTGAAAAAGTTTTCCCTTTTGGAATGAAGGATGAGAGAAAGTATAAAATGCAAACTAGTGAGGTAACATTCTTCAACTCATCATTGTTAGTTCATATATTTTATAAACAGTTTTTCTGTAACTTTTTTCCCTCAAAGCCTACAGTCTTTTTTCCCCTTTCTGCTTCAATATTACATTACATAAAACAAATTCTCTATAGAACAGAACACTAAGAAAAAATACTATAAAACAATATTAGATGTAATAGAAAAATTGAGCTCATATATTCCTAATTACATACAATCAAATATGTATACAATACAAATCTAGACTAATTTTGTTTGGATGAATCAGGGTAAATGAAATCCTATAGGAATTAACCATAGATTAGAAGGCTTATAATTGGGTGTTCCTATAAAATAGAACCACTTTCTGGAACAGGTTTTTAAATTAACAATGTAAGTGAATTTATCAGAGGCAAATAATTATGACATTAAATTATGACCTAAATCCAGGACTTTAAGCATTAATATTTTACCCATTTTTTTCTTAAAATATAGACTTTTCTCACAAAGTGGTAGGTATCATTAAAGCAGAAAATAGCCATTTTCTTTTGCTGCTATTTCATTTTTTTTTTTTTTTGAGACAAAGCCTCTAGCTGTCACCCTGAGTAGAGTGCTGTGGCATCACAGTTCACAGCAACCTCCAACTCCTGGGCTCAAGCGGGTCTCCTGCCTCTGCCTCCCAAGTCGCTGGGACCACAGGCGCCCGCCACAACACCCGGCTATTTTTTGGTTGCAGCCGTCATTGTTGTTTGGCGGGCCCGGGCTGGATTCGATCCCGCCACCTTAGGTGTACGTGGCTGGTGCCTTAGCCACTTGAGCCACAGGCGCCAAGCCTGCTATTTCATTTTTTATAGACAATTTTCACAAATAGATCTTTTAATTAAAAAAAGAAGAAGTTATACATAATGTTAGGGTTTGCAGGGAGCGGGGTGGTCTTGGTTCCCCTGACCCTGTTGACCTGGTTTGCCTACTTGGCTGAGCTCGAAAGTTTGAGGCATGGCAGTAATTGAAAGTAAAAATGAATGGAAACTGAAATAAAATAGGAGCAGCACAGGCAGTGTAGACAGAAAACACAATCAACCTGCACAAGTTTCGGTATAACAGAGATTTTACTTATGAAAAACAAAGACAAAGTGTAGAGCATTTCCAAAGTGGGTTGGAAGTGTGTTGCTCTTACGGAGGAGAAAAGGTGAGAGACACAGAGACTAGGCCTGCAGGGTATAAATCTTTTCATTGGCTGCGTGTCTTGGCCTCTCTGTGTCCCGGGGCAGTATTGCTCTTTCCTATTGGTCGCTGGTTGTCTTTTTCTATCGGTTATTGGTTACTTAGGTTACTTTATAGCTACATTTTTAAAAGCCCTTCGGACTTTTTAGTTTAGTGGGCCAGGTTTTCTTCCCACCCCTTCTGAGACCCCCTTTTCAGCGCCCCTCCTCAGATAGGATTTTGCTTTCCTTCTCGTACTGTCAGCGACAAGTGCCATCTAGGCAGCATCGTTAAGGTTACACAGCAGTGTCCAGCCGTTTTTTTTCTCTGCCACACATTGCCAGAGTTAGAATTTTCTTGGTCCACACATTAAATACACAAACACTAACAAAAACTGATAAGCCAAAAAAAAAAAAAAGAGGTCAAATGTATATACATTTAATGAAATCTGACACCACTGATAAACAACAACAAAAAAGCCTTCAGAAACTCAGCATGGGGCTTGTGGGCCCCTGGGTGGGGCACTCATGGATTATAAACATGGATCTTAAAGTCACACTGCTAGGGTTCAAATCTCTAGTTATGTGATTTAGATAAATTAATCACCCAATTGGTTATAGCTCTGACCTCATAGGGCTAATGTGAGGATTAAATGAGATAGTACTTTAAAACGCGTAGAGCACAGTTTGTTAAATAGTAAGCTATTATAATTCTGTGGATACTTTAAGAAGAAAAGACATGTACCTCACTTTACTGTCCTCATCAGTATCTTGATTCAGGTGAAATTAAAACTGAAGACATAGGGGTAAAGACAAAGAGAGAGCAAACCAGTGGCTCCACTACATTCAACATAGCATTGGTGGAGGGATTCACAGGCTGACTTCTCACATGAATCTCAGGTCTCTCAACCCTCTTGGCGAACTTACCTCCTTCTATCTGCTGGAACATTTCTCTGAGTTTGCCCAGTATTAATAGTCGATCCCACGAAGCTTGAGATAGAGGCAATCAGATCAACTTGTTGCCCTTTGAGAAAAGTCCAGGGAACACAAACAATAGTCTGATCGTGACTAGTCAGGAGATACGCTGTTTATTAAAAAAGTTAAACTCTTTCTATTCCCAATATGCTTAATGGAATCTTCAACCACCTCTTATTTCCTAGACTACTCATTCTAAGCTAACTAGCTCTATTGACTGAAGCTCAGATCTATAAGCAAAGTATATTTATTTTTAAGCAGGAGATAGGGTGGGCTGGTCTTCCCAGTTACAGTATTTTGAACCTCCAGGAAAATGAGAAACAATTCAATACAATTCAGCACCCATTTTCCCAGAACTCTTTTTGATGCTACACCCCAAAGTGAAACAGAGCACCCCTCAGATGTAGGGGTATGTTTCTCTCCTGTGTTTCCTTTAGTCTCCCCCAAGTTTTTACTTTTTACACCAAGGAGTAAAATTAAATAGAAACTCAGGCAACTGTGTGCAATAGAAGAAATGGGATAATAAATCTGCAGGGCTATGACACAATTGTCTGCTTTCATAGAAAATTTTAACTGTCTATGACTGTGACAAGATTTAGTAATCTAAAGTACTAATGCAAAATGAGGAGCATGTTGGAGCCAATCCAGGCAAAACGCCTCCAAGGAAACTGCTCCTAAACGACTCGAAATCTGCATGTGCTTTAATCTATCTCCTAATGCCCCCCTTTTAACACTTTTTGGGGATTACATTTGTTCATTTATTCAATAGATATTTATTTAGCACCTACTCATGTTAGTCACTGTTCTAAGGACTGGGAAACTGTGAAGAATAAAGCATGAAGGAAAACAAAGACATCATTTAATAACACCAATTTTTTGGTAGAGATCAGTAATTCAAAGGCAAATATACCAAGGTTAGAGGCAATTTTGAACCAGACAATCAAAGAAGATTTCTGTGCAAAGAGGAAATTTAAACAGAGGCTTGAATCAAATGAAGGAGGGAGCCAAGTGAGGAGGGTTCAGGTGGGAACAAAAAGCAGGTAGAAAGGCCAGGAGCTGGTGCAGTTGAGGAATAGTAAGGGGGGAATATGGTGAGAGGATGAGTGTGTGTGGGTGTCAGGAAAGAAGGTTGCCTATGTGGCCCGGAGTCAGATCACTTTGGGCTTGGTTGGCTGTGACTTTATTCTCTGTGCAAATGGAAGCTGTTGGAAGGTTCTAAGGTGATAAAAAAAGATTTATTATTTTAAGAATTCACTGGCTGCTCCGTGAAGAATGGAAGGCAGAAGGGGACGAGATGGGGACGACTGTACAGTTCGTATGGTGACATCAGGTCATAAGAGGGACAAAGGAATAGAGGGTGTGTATGGAGAATTCCTCCAGGGTGTTCTGTTTGGAGTAGGCCTCCTGAGCCCTTACCTATGCGGATGGAACTTTTAGATAGATCTCCACTGGGGCTTTGCTTTACTGGATAGTATTGTTTTAAGTGGAAAAAGGAAACCAAGTGAACCCCCATAAGCAGAGAAATGGCCGATTGCATCTGGAAAATTCTTACCATAGATGAGTATTATATAATCATCTAAAGGGATGACATAAATTAACGTTGGGAAGGATGTCTGGGATATACTCTTAAGTGAGAAAAAAATATATGTATATAGGCACATAGTTCAATTTTGAAAAAAAGAAAATTTCCAACTTTTGTATTAGTATATATATATCAAATGAGGTATTTTCATAATTTTTTACATATATTAATATGTTACATAGGAATGCATGAACATGGAGAAGGGTATGAAATGAAATACACAGATTGTTAACAGATTACTAAGATTGGCTACTTGGTTGAGAGCAGAAGGCCATTAAATGCCTAAGCAGTGTCTTTGAACTTTGTTGGCAGAAACCCTACAGTGAGAAGGACACATCCCAGGACAAACCTGGTGGAATAAGCCTTAGTGTGAGTCAGAAAAGAGGTGCTAGAATCGGACGAGAGTTATTCCTTAAGCCACAGTAATTAAGGTTTATTAGAGAGGAGGAAATGGAGTCAGGAACTGAACTCCACTGTGTATCTTTAATATGTAGTTTTATACAATTTTATATGATGAAGTGTACAAAATTTTCCATTAAAGTGATATAAGAAGAGATCTAGTTCACAGTCTCTGCAGCTTTAGCACATGTATGATGTACATGCTTTTCTGAGACAATTAAACAGTGAAAGGGGTAGGCACTGACTTTGGAGTGATGTGTGTGTGTGTGTTTAACCATTCTGAAGCATCAAGTAGAAAGAGAGAGGTACAAGTTAAAGGGCGACTTTACCTATTTGGCTGGGGTCCGCTCAGGACAGATGTATGGCCACAAGAGGCTCAGTTTCTTAAGCCAATGTGGTGTACCTTTTTGGTGGGGGGAACTTTTTTCCTCTATATTTTTGACCTTCAGCCAGCATACTTCCTATGAAATCTGGGTTTAAGCAAGAACAGTTGTTCTCTATAGTAACATTTGGTAATTAAAGCAATGCCTGTATCGGAACCTCCGTCACTGTGACGATGACTGTACTCAAAGGAAGAGCAGCGGTTTCTTCACCTCCTGAACCCTGGCATGTGACCATCACCCAGAGACTTATTCTGGCTACTACGGCTTGGCCTGCACAGCTCCTCATGTCGAATGTTTGGCAGGTTAGTTCGCTGGTGACCTACCGTCCTTTTAACATGCTCTGCTGATCACGGAGCCATATTTCTTCATCTGCTTTAACTTTTGAAATGATTATATGTGAGAAATCTCTCATGGGAAATAGGGGAAAAGAAAGAGTTCTTTTTTTTTTTTCTTTAACCTTTTTGGAAAGGCTGTTCATTCAGTTTTTAAGAAATTGCCAGAGAACTCCATTGTTTACAAATTTTTCCATTGTGTTCTGTTTATTTGCCAAGAAAAATCTTGCACCATACCGACTTGTGTTAGTAAAACAAATGGCTCAGTGTATTTGTATATTTACATGAGTTTTCCAGCCCTGCTTTGAGAGGAAAGATTCAGCTGCACTCACACATGTTCTGTTTTCCCTTGTGTGTAAGCTTTGACCCCCCTCAAACCAGCTCCCAATGAACTGGATTAGTTGTAGGCATTTTGTTAAGCCTTCAGTTGGATAGAGTTTTGCTGGATTCCTTGAATCACATGAGGTGTTTTCAGGAGTGTAAGCTAGTCTGAATAACTGAGTGAATTATGACTGAACAATGGCTTGGATTGTGCCTTAAGGATCCTACATTTCTAGGAAGACCTGAAGGTTGCTGACACTTAGCTGGCCATTATTTTATGGGTGCAGTTTAACAAAAAGCAGCTTGGGACAGACTCACAGACATGATGAGTCTGGACTGGAGGCAGACCTCATGCTGTCCACGAGGACTTCCATGCTTAATTGACCATCTTTTCTAACAATTTCATGGTCGGTCAATAAACAGTGTGAGAACAATTTTTCAGACGTCTCAAACAATGCAAAGTTTATGTGGCATATTTCTCTGTGGAGTTGAAATACCTGTCAATAGCCTCACACTTAAATTTTTATACCTAAGTACTTGTTAGTTAGGTTAACTTGGACGAATGACTTCTCTGACTTGTGGTTTCCTCGTTAGTCAAATGAGAGTTATAACATCAATTTCATAAATCTATTGTGAGGACCAAATGAAAGAACATACATAATAAAATGTCTAGGACAGCATCAGGCACATATGGCAAAGCTTCTGTAAATAGAAACTGCTACTGTTATTATTGGCGTTATGATTAGTTTTGGCTAGAACGATGTTATTTCTATGGATGTAGGGAACAGGTGAGTGAATCTGGGTGGGACTGAAAGAGCTCATACGTAGATTGTTAGTCTGGCCCTTGATAAGCCAATGAGGCCTCTGGGAATGAAATTGGGAGGCTCTAGAGTTACAGTTTCACTCTTCTTTACCTTCCAATGACCAGGGTGTTTTATTCACGGCAAGGAGAAAGTGGCCATCTTCTGTGTTTGAACTGAAACCAATCTTGAAGAAGTTTTGGAAATCTCAGTTCTACCCTGTGAAATAAAACCTGATGCTTCCAAGGACACCTCTCAGCTTGTTAATGTTAGTTGAGCATGACCACGTTGCACCACACTGGTGCCAGGGAAAAGGCCAGCACAAATTACCTCGCCTGAAGGTGAAATTTCTAACACAAGCCGTAATTGTTGCCAGTGTTTTGGCTAGTCTAGAAAGAGCTAAGGTTTTCCCTGTGTTGTTGTCATTGAAGGAAAAAATAGCACAAAAAGATGCAAGAGGCATTTTAAGTCAGTTGAACTTCTCTTTCTGTCCAGTTTTCTACCTCCATGTCCAGTTTGGCAACAGAGAAAGCAGCGATGGGGAAAGAGCCAGGGCAATTCTCAACTCTGCCACTTGGGAGAAAAGTTAAAGCCATTTGCTAGTGATTTTGAAAAATCTCCCTGTCGCGTCATGCACAGAATTCTGGAATAGAATAGTTCTGTGACGAGAGAGTTGGTTTCCTGGGTGCCAGCTCCATAGTACATTGTACATGGTAGTAAATCATTCAAAACCATGGTGGAGTATTAACAGCTCATGTGGCAAAGAGAGCAATTTTCTTCTACTGCTTAATCCCATGGTAGATCTTCTTCCACAGGTGTGCAAGAGACTGCTCCCAGGCAGTCATCAGAGAGCTGGTCCAGATTACGAGTGTTATCAGATCATGCACTGCCCATCTGTCAGTGGCACAAAGAGCTAGGATATCAGCTTTCAGAATGCCAATCACGAATATGTCTATGTGTGGGAAATTTTCAAGGCATAGTCTCCAAAAAATAAATAAAAACTCACAATAAAACTATTCCTTCAAGTTCATTTTAAAATTTAGGCCCTTGGGGACTCCTTCAGAGCATCTCAGTCATAGCATATGAATCTTTCCCTCCGCTGTAAAATAGATCTGTCTGTTCGTGACACCAATCTTTATTTCCAAAAACAACTCTCAGAGCTCTTCAGTCCTACAGCCTCATGCTATAAGCCGTGGTTTTGTCACTTGTGGATTTATTAATTTATAGCTAATTAATAAGAATAGTAATAATCTGCGACACACCTTAAGCAAGACAAAGGAATCACCAGGAATTTTATTTACTGAATTCTGTCTCCCTCTCATTCTCCTTCCTTCAATTTTTTTCTTATGTGTCTTAAAGTTATTGTATCTTGTTGTATCATAAATTTCTTTTGAAGATGCTTTAAATTTAATAAACAAATAAAAAATAAATATTCATTTGTAATAATTGGACCACCCAGTTGAAATACGCTGTAGTTTTTCTCCTTGAAAGGGGAACAGCATTGTTGTTATTTCATCATTCCTCCTTCCTTTCTTTGAAACTATTATCCTGTGGCTTTGAAAATTCCCACCAAGGAACAAATAATCTATTCCCTTCTAGAACTGCCTGCCACCAAGCACCAGGAAATTGTATCAGAGTTAGTTCGGGTATAAGGAGCAAAAATGTAACTATTTCTTCTGGCTGTTCTGAAAGCTATAGCTTGAGGCCCAGGTCACATTTTACGTGGTACGTGTTATATCTGTCAGGGAATCAATCGGCTGTTGGGCAAATATTTCATCCTTCCATGAGTGATGCCACAGCTCATTACGTCAGACTGGGAGTAGGCCCTTGCCAGAATGTGGAATGGGTCTCAAAATAATGAAAAAAATACATCAGCTTGGCAGATTTCAGTAAATGGTAGAAATTATAATGTGGTTTCCCTTGATTAACTATTTTAACATTCACTTAAATTCAATAAGAGAAAAGAAAAAAACGAGTTAAGCATCAGACGGGGTGTGGGGGGTGTTATAGAATGAAAATGGAAATTGCAGAAGCGTCTCTCCTAGTTCATCTGCCAAACACCTGTAGAGCTGTATTTCAATTACAGAGCTGTCAGGTAAGACCCCCAAATGGTCTTTCTGGCAATGGTCTTGCAGGCGGGACACCACCGAGGAGGTGAAGTGCATGGGAGGCTGATGTTCATTTCCTATGAAAGGAACTGAAGACGTCAAAGCTGATTGGAAAGGATAGAATCTGGGCAGGCATCTGGGGCTTTGGCTTACGCATCAGGAAAGTGTTGTGTCTAGTGTTTGCCCACAATTATGAAAAGCAGAGGAAAGGGGGCCCCACTTGACAACAACTGAATTTCAATAAATTTTACTGTTGAACAGACACCAGGAGGTGGGTTTTCTCTGAAAAAGTTCTCAATAAAAGTCAAGTATTCGCTGAATTCATTATTCTACAGGCATCTGCATTTGAAAAATACTTAAAATTCTTCTCATATCAATGGGTTTAAATGTTATTCACCAGTAATTCTTTGGGTCTTTGAAGCTTTCAGCTAAAGTTTTGGTCTATGACTCAATGATACCTTGTTATTGACTATCTGTTGGTGTCTTTCTTGGCAGGAAGCTCTTCATGTGCTGAAACTATTTGTTAAGCTACGCTGTGCATTCCGCTCAAAAGAAAAATTATTTTAAGGTGCCTTGTTTCAGTTGAGCGTGTTTATTTATATTCATGTTAGCATTTTTCTTTGAACCATTAGGAGAGAGGGGACAATTGTTTAGTGCTAATGATGAAATAAAATGAAAATACTGAGGTATACATTCATTTTGAGTTTTCCTATATTTCTCTCCAAATGAAATCTACCTTTTATTTATGCACAATGATTAATGTTAAAACACTTTTGAAACAGTGCTTCAGGTACTCATTTTAGAAATTCTCATGGTGTAAGGAAATATTTTATTCTTTCTAGATTTGGAAGGTTATTTTTGATAAATATTTAACAGAGGAGTCTTCACAAATGATTCTCTAATTCTGAGCTGGGTCACGCATTTAACCGAGCTATCAGTTAGGGCTAAAAATGAAGATTATGTTATCCTCTTTCACAGCAGTCCCTAGACTTGACTGCATACTTTTAAAATATCAGCAAAATCAGATTGCAGGGAAATCAAAATAGTTATGAAATCATTCTTATCTGTGAGACTGGTGATTAATAATATACATGACTTTCTGGTTGTACTAACTCACCTGTGTATGATGTTAGTACAACAATCACACCATTTCAATCATTTTGCTCTACATGGGAGGTTTAATTTTGTTTTGTTGCATCAATGATAAATGTAGTCTGGTGTTGCTGACACAAACATCTATTCTTTTCATCACCTTGACTTCCTCAATGGGGATGGAAAAAGGGTTTTAAAACAGAAGTGTTTTATAGAACAGGTCTTTACCCCTTAGAATGATTGATATGTTCACCAGAATTTTCCTCTCTCCCAAAGTTGCAAAACAACTTGGTGCTTGAAAAGGAGAATTGAAAAAAAAAAAAAAAGCAACCATGTCTCTGTTCATATTTTACTTTTGTGTCATCCATGTCAGAGCATTTCTTTTGGTCTGTTTAAATATCAAGCTGTTGAAACACTGACATCTCCATGAGCTCTGTAGAAGACAGAGGTATCAAAATAAAACTGTTGTAATTTGGGAGTCTGATATTTATACCACTCCATGAATATTGCTTTTGCTGTATATTTAAACAAGGTGCTAAGGATGAGTGAACTGACCTACACAGTGTCAGCTTGACACAAACCAGAGACAGACAGAATGAGGGGCCCAGACATTATATCTTCCACTAGAATATTGTACCATTTGTAAAAACACTGCGTATTTCACTGTTCACACAGCAGATGACCAGAAGTGAACTCCAAGACAGAAATGATTTAGAGATGTTGTATAGGGGTATTACTGAAAATTTAATGTATAGACCTAAGTATTACACATTCAGGAATTTCACCTTTGATGTTAAGATTGGAATGAAGAAAACCATGGGAAAATGTATCAAGATTTAAAAATTATCTTAAAGTACCTATGAAGGTAAAATATTTGGCGCTTATGTGATGCCAATTCCCTACAAGGATTAACATTTTTCTTGTGAGAGCTACTCCTTCTAATGCAATAACAATGAAAACCCAACTCTACCGAGTGTATTTCTACACATGTGGCTAGGGTACTCTCCTTGACTCATTATCCACTCCCTCAACTTTACAAATGGGTAGAATTGTTTGCCAAAAGAAATAGTTCCCAGTCAACTCTCTTCCCAAATCACTTTAATTGTAATTCATGTTTGAAGGGATCAGCTGGATCCTTTATTCTGCTTGATGTGAAAACTATTTCTAGGCCTCTCCTCATTTCTTTTTTACATTGAAGGGCTGGCTGAAGAGTTGCATGATGTCGTTCAGTTGGCATCTGGACTTAGTGGTTACCAGTCAACAAATGTTAGGTCAGCAGGGGTCAGGCCAGAAGAAGGCAGAGCTTGGAGTAGAGTGAATAGTGAGAGTTTTAGGTATATATTGAAGATTAGAGCCTCAGAGGTTAAGCCAGACTAGGCTTTATTTTATTTTATTTTTTGAGAAGGCAGTTTGGGATGGGCATTCAGAGGTTCAAACTTAGCAGAAGTTATGAGCAAATTCATGGTGAGAAGATGCAGAACTCCATGTCTAAGGCAGCCTTGTGGAACAGAGCAAATAGATTTGCATTCAGGGATCCTAGATGGTACCGAGGTCTAGGTTAAGCAGGTGAGCATAGTAAGAACAATGATTTTAACCAGGGACACTGCAAAGCATAAGGAAAAATATAGGACCTAGGCCGTAAGAGAGATTCTCTCAGACCCTGAACAGGTGAGTGGTTCATATAGTATCATGTTAATGAGATTAACATTGAGGGTGGGGATAATCTCTCTTTTACTATTTAAAAATAGGTCTTTCTTGGAGTGAGCTTAACTAAATCCTTTCCTGTGCCCTGATAGTTTTAGTAATTCCTGTTATTCTCAAATACAATGGAAAAGAGGAGTAGAAGCAATTAGTTGCTAAAATTTGCCCACAAAAAATTTGTGTACTGATCAAGGTGGCGGTTCTGGAAGAAGGATGGGTTTGTTATGGGGGACCCAAGGTATGTCTCTGGAATTGACCTGTCGTTCTGCCTAGGAGAAGTATGCTGGGTCAACCTGGAGCTGAACTCCTGTTTTCTTTACTATAGGCTTTGGAATCATGAGTAAAAGCTCCAAAACAGCAGTTCTTAACCTGTGGGTCGTGACCCCTTCGTAACAATGAAAATACATCCTGCATATCAGATATTTACATTACGATTCATAACAGTAGCAAAATTACAGTTATGAAGTAGCAACGAAAATAATTTTATGGTTGGGAGTCACCACAACATGAGGAACTATATTAAAGGGTCGTGGCATTAGGAGGCATCAGGAAAGTTGAGAACCACTGCTCCAAAAGGATGAGGAGGACTTATAGAATATGAGGGTAAGGGGAGGGTCTTGGTTGGGAAGGATTTCTATTAGAAAGCAATATGTTTAATCAAAAATGAATTCAAGAACATTTTATTTTTCAAAAAATAGGTTCAAAAATATGAATAGCAATGATCATCCCAAATAACTAAGTGAAAAGGTCTGAAAATGTAAATTGGCAATAATGTTGCTCAGAGGTGGGAGCAAACACATAATCCCGAGGCCTGAGACTTTCTGTTCCAGGATCATTCATTTTCTAGCACAAGATATTTTAGCTGAAATATTGACATGTTAAAATTCCATAGCTGTTTTATTTCACATATTTATCTTGCTGACCTTGGTTGGAAACTTGGAGCCTGAGAAGCTCCTTTTAATTTCTTCTGTGCACCTCTTCTGGATCTGGTATTTTTCATGGGTCAGCGGCTATTCAGTATTAAGCATCTTAAAAGGTGTTTTCTTTATAACTTTCTTCAGGTGGTTCAATTGTGATTATCTTCTCTCTGGGCTCTGAATTTTGTAACTACAGTAGAGCCTCTGTACATTGACCATCTAAGAGACTGTTACAAACTGGTCAATATACAAGGTGCTCAACATAAGGAACTAGGCCTACTATACTGATATGTATATGTGCTGCATTGTCCAGTCTATGATAATTAGGTCACCTTAAAGAGGTGGTCAATGTAGGGAGATGGTCAACTATGGAGGTCCTACTGTATTATATTTCTCTGGTATGTGTGTATAGCATTATTTGAATGATGATCTCTTATTCCAGAAAGTTAAGGAGGGATTCATATCTCTGTTGTTATCATCTCTGATAATATGGTTACCATGGATTACTTGAGCTAAATTCGAGTATGTACAGCAATGAGCATCTAATTCAAGGTCATGCTCAGCAAGGCTTTGTCCACATGTCTTTTTTACTCACTCCTGGAATCTCGTTTCCTAATTTCAAACATTTTTGTTCTCTCTAAGTGGCCCAATTGGACAAAGGGTCTGGTATACCCACGGCCCAGTGTTAACAGACCAAAGACTTGGGAAAGTCCTGTTTGAAGGGGAGTAAGGTCAAATAGAAGAGCAGGCCTCATAGTGTGTTAAAAACAATTGCACAAGAATCAGGATCATCTTAACAAAACAAAAAGATGTTTGCCAAGAAGCTAAAACAAAAGTACAGGTCATGAAAAAACAATATCAAATGGCATTTTAAGATATAATACAAGTACTATCTCTAGCTCTTAGAAACTTTTGAGCAGAAAAATACAATAAGTGAACCCTCCCCCAAATGGCATGAAGGTTATTAAGAGCTGCCACCCAGAGATGCCTATGTTTCTAAGTAAATGGGATCCCAAACCACTTTCTGTATTAAAACAATAACGTAAAAAAGTAGTTGGAAGAATTGGCCTAGTTATGCTAAAGATGGATGGCCTTGTATAACCTTCCCAGAGGAAATACAAGGAAGACGTCTGAATTGAGTTAAAAGAGGGTAATGCAAGAAGTGGGGGTGATTTTATAAAAGTGTAAATACAAGGGCAGTGCCTGTGGCTCAAAGGAGTAGGGCACCGGCCCCATATGTCGGAGGTGGCATGTTTAAACGTAGCCCTGGCCAAAAACTGAAAAAAAAAAAATGTGAACACAAACCCAACCCTTACATGATTGGAAAAGTTTTGGATATTGAAGACCTATTGCTTTCCTGCTAACTGGTTTAATTTTAGTAGGTAATAGATTATGTATTTATTTATTTTTGAGACAGAGTCTCACTATGTTGCCCCTGGGAGAGTGCCATGGTGTCACAACTCATAGCAACCTCAAACTCTTGAGCTTTAGTGATTCTCTTGCCTCAGCCTCCCAAGTAGCTGGGACCTCAGGCAGCTCCCACAGTGCCCGGCTGTTTTTTGGTGCAGTTGTCATTGTTGTTTAGCTGTGCTAGGCTGGGTTTGAACCTGCCGACCTTGGTGTAATGTGGCTGGTGCCAAAACCACTGTGCTATGGGCATTGAGCTGATTATTTATTTATTTTTGAGACAAGGTCTTGTTCTGCTGCCCCAGGTAGAAATCAGTGGTGTCATCACAGCTCATGTAGTCTCAAATTCTTGGTTTCAAGTGATCCCCCTGCCTTTGTCTTCCAAGTAGCTGGAACTACAGGTATGAATGTCATCATGCCAGGCAATTTTTTCTGTTTTTATATAGATGGGGTCTTGCTTTTGCTCAGGCTGGTCTCAAACTCATGATCTCAAACTATTTTTCTTTGTTGGGCTCCCAGAATGTTAGGACTACAGGTGTGAGCCACTGCACCTGGCCTGATAACAGATTATTAACTGAGCATACATATTTCTTACACCTGTTCTTCTATTGGCATTGTTACTTGAAAGAAACCACAGTGAAAGGAAGGACAAACTTTGTCTCAGAGTCTCCTCTGGATTGGCAGAGACTGGAGCAGTCCAGGAAGGCTAGTGGATCCCCAAGTGTGGATTAGAAGAGGAATCCAACAGTATCCTAGATGACCACACTGACATCTGGAAAATGGATATACTTTCTAAATTTCCATGTTGGGTTCCATTTCACAATTGATTTGCTTCATTATGAGGCTATTGCCTGCATTAATAAGTGTGACATCTCAAGACATCCAGATGTGATCTTTAAAAGACTTTGGAATCCAGTTTTAATTATCTGATTTCTCTAGTTGTTAAGAAATTATAATTACGTAGTTGATAGTGTTCCCACATTCACTCATGTGATTTCAATATTGCAAAGAAGTCAATCTGGGAGGGCAGCGCCTGTGGCTCAGTGAGTAGGGTGCTGATCCCATATATCCAGTGTGGCAGGTTTGAACCTGGCCCTGGCCAAACTGCAACAACAACAACAAAATAGCCATGCATTGTGGCGGGCACCTGTAGTCCCAGCTACTTGGGAGGCTGAGGCAAGAGAATCGCCTAAGCCCAAGAGCTGGAGGTTGCTGTGAGCTGTGACACCACAGAATTCTATGGAGGGTGACAAAGTGAAACTGTCTCTAAAAAAAATAAAAAAGAAGCAGTCAATCTGGGACTTCTATTTTGTAAGGTTTAATAATTACCTTTATCCTCAAACCACAAGATGGTAATAGACTAGGAGATGGGGCTCACACATCACTGGCTGAGTTGCCACACAGCACACTGGGGAAAATCCACCCAAGTGGAAAACCTAGGACTTTAGCTTGATACACAGTGCTTCAGAAAATTCTTCCCTCCCCTTTACTATTCTTAAAATTGAATCTATGGAATATGTGTGGAATCTCAGAGTCCTGTGGAATCTCATCTTGGGAGAAGTAGCCCCTGGGGTCAGTCAGGTCATTAAAGGGAGTCAAGGAATTTTCCAGTCCTGACAACCGTGAGGCTTTGGTAACACCTGACTCTTTTCCAGTGGCCCCACTCTCAGTTTTTCGGGGAATACTTTCCCGTCATTGCCCTGGCTCCTCCTTTCCCACATCTTTTGTTTCAGTGGTCGTTATTTCCATTCTTAGCCCCATTCCTATCCACTTCCTCCCAAAAGAAATCAAAAAGTTCTCTTGTCCAGGGAAGAAAAGGAAAGATTCCTTGATACCTTTCTCTTCAGTTCTTAGTTATATTATTGGCTACTTTTATATCCCTAACACAATTTTTGGAATTGTAGATACTGAGCTCTCCCTAGCAATTAGTGAAGCAGGACCCAGTTTTCATTTGGTTGTTATTTCTTTAAATAGCAATTAGTGCCCTTCATCAGCAACTTGGAAAGTCAACGTGTAGGATTGAACACCAAAGCCTTAACTAGTTCTCTAATCTACTGTTTTATCCTCAGAAACGTATCTGTTTATTCTTTTTTTAAATTATAATGACCTTAATAACTGTGTTAATTAGGATTGTATCTGCTTATTCTTTTAAAATAATTCTTGTCAGGGATTATAAAAGTCAATCAGTATACATTTATTGGCATCCATGGTAGTAATACCTACCATTTGTAAGATCACCTTTCTGTGCCAGGAACTAAATCTTTTAAACATATTCTTTGTAGCCATTTTAATAATCATGCAAAAGAATATTATAGATGACTTATAGGTGAGAAAATTGAGGTTTGAAAAGTCAACAGTAAGTGGTGAAATTGATGTTCAAGTTCAAATTTGAAGCCACAGTGCCTTGTGAACCTGTAATACAAAGAAAGTGATACAGAACTTGCTGACCCAGGGTGTGCTATATGAGGCTGCCTTTGTTAATTTGATAACTCTCCTATATACTTCATTATATTTTAGCAGCCTAAAAAAGTTAGTGAGTTTCTCAAATACATGAGCATTTAGTTAGAAGAAAAAGGGTGGCAGGAAAGAGGAAGCTAGTTTAGTATTTTCTATACTGTTCTTTTTTAAGACATGCATTTTCTTATTTATACTCACAATCAGCTAGCTATAAGACACATTCTTTTATTTTAGTTTAAGAGTGAGGTAACTACTTGTCAAAAGTCAAAAGTCAGAAGTCATTGGTGAGGATGGAATTTGCACCAAGGTCTATCTTTAAACCCGATATTCTGTTCTTTCTAGCATGTGATAGGTCATATATTTAAAAATTCATACTGTAATTTTTTTTTTTTTTAATTGAGACAGAGTCTTGTTTTGTCACTCTCGGTAGAGTGCCATAGTGTCATAGCTCAAAGCAACCTCAAACTCTTGAGCTCAAATGATTCTCTTGCCTCAGCCTCCCTAATAGCTGGGACTACAGGTACCCACCAAATGCCTGGCTACTTTTTTTTGTTATTGTTTAGCAGACCCAGACTGGGTTTGAACCCACCAGCCCTGGAGCATGTGGCTGGCACCCTAACCACTGAACTACAGCCAAATACCGTAATTTTTGAGCCCAGCCAAATACTGTACAACTTGAAAATAGGTTACGTACATCATGCCACTTTATCTCATAAAACCTTACTGTGTATATCCTAAGAAAAAGGATATTCTCAATCATTGTGCAGCTATCAAATTTAGGAAATTAAACATTGAGATGATACTTTACAGTTCACTTTACTTTCCCACTGTCCAATAATGTATACTTTAAAAAAACATTATCCCTTTTCAGTATAGGATCCAGTCTGAAATTCATATTATGTTCAGTTGCTATGATACTTTAGTTTCCTTTAATTTGAAACTGTTCTTTAACATTTCCTTGGCCTTGTATAATACTGACATTTTGTTTTGTTTTGTTTTGTTTGTTTTTTGAGACAGAGCCTCAAGCTGTTGCCCTGGGTAGAGTGCTATGGCATCACAGCTCACAGCAACGTTCAACTCCTGGGTTTAAGTGATTCTCTTGCCTCAGCCTCCCAAGTAGCTGGGACTACAGGCCTGCCACAATGCCTGGCTATTTTTTGGTTGCAGCTGTTGTCGGGCCAACAGCCCAGTCTGGTGGGCTCCGGGCTGGATTCAAACCCGCCAGCTCAGGTGTATGTGGCTGGTGCCTTAGCCTCTTGAGCCACAGGCACTGAGCCTGTACTGACATTTTTTAAAAGATAGACCAAATATTTCATAGAATGTCGGTTAATGTGGGTTTACCTATTTCCTCCTGATCAGGTTAAGAGAAAATTGTGCTTTCTTAGCCAGAATACTCCATGGGGATGACATCCTTCTCAGGCACTCAAATCTGGGAACCTGTGTTTGTCTACTATTCATTGGTAATGTTGATTTTGATAATCTGGCCAAGGTGAGCTCTGGTTTCTCCACAATTACAATTTTCTAATAATAGGCAGTCAATTGAGAGACATTTTGAGACTGTGAAACTATCTTGCTTCTCATCAAACTTCAGCATTCATTGATAATTCTTACCTGTGCCAGGCATTACCAGGATAATTGTCAGACAATTATGTTGATTTTCAAACTCCTCCACTACCTCCACATTCATCAGCTAAAATTTTACTATAAAGAGAAATTCTTTCTCTTATCCTATTCATTTATCTGTTTATTATTAACATTGATTCATGAATGTCTATTTTATTTAGTAGGTTATAATTTATTATTAGCCTTATTTCTTTTCATGCTCAATTATTATAGATTTGACTAGTTGGAGTCTCTTCAAAATGGTTCCTGGGTCCTTTTGATATGTTCTTATCTTTTTTTTTTTTTTTTTTTTTTTTAGTATTTCTTGTTTAGGCCTAAGAAGACATTTTAGGGTCATAGTGTATTTTTTTTTTTTTTTAACAACCCTTACATTGGCTATTTATCCAAAGAGTTGTTTCCTTTTAGTGAAGAATAGTACATAGAAAACAAAATCAAGGCCTTAGTGTGCTCATTGCTACTCGGGTTAATTTCTTCTAAGTGCTTTTCTTATACAGCCAGGCCAACACAATGTATTGTCAATATTTTGAATTTTTGTCTGTCTGAAGATGAAAACGTAGTATCTTGGCACAGTTTGGTTTTTATGTCTCTGATTATGGGTGAACTTGAACACATTTTTATATATTTAAGGACCTTTAAAAATGTCTTCTTTTGCTGAATTATCTGTTCAAGTCTTTCACCCATTGTTTTTCCTATTGATTCTTTTTCTTATCTTTTAAAAGTATTTTTTTTTTAAATAGTAGGACTGATTAGTCCTTTATCTGTGATCTATATTATAATTTGCCATTTGTTTTTTGTCTTAGATTATGATAGGCAAAAGTTTCAAATTTATTAATATCGCCTTTATTGTATATGGATTTTAAATCATTCTTAGAAAGTTTTTCATTTCACCCAGGTTGTAGAGGAATCACCTGTATTTTCTTTAAGTACTCCCTTTGGGGTAGGGGTCCTCAAACTATGCCTGCGGGCCATATGCAGCCCGCCGAGGACATTTATCTGGCCTACTGGGTGTTTTTGCCACTGCTGCCTGTCCTGCTTAGCAGCCCACTCATCCCCGGGCCCGCAGTCTGGCCCTCCAACAGTCTGAGGGACAGTGAAGTGGCCCCCTGTTTGAAAAGTTTGAGGACCCCTGCTTTGGAGTGTATTCTGGTACATGTTGTCAGGAATGAATGTGTCTTTATTCCAAATGCTTATACAATTGTTCCAATACCATTCAGTACAGAGACCACCTTATTCCAGATATCTGAGATGCCACTTTTGCCATAAACCAGATTTCCATAGGTGGTTGAGTCTGTTTTTGGATTTTTCTCCTCGATTCCATCAGTCTGTTTATCTATTCACTTACCAGACCATGAGGTTTTACTTATGAGTAATTCATATTGTAACCTCATCTTTTACAGATGAGGAATAGACATAGAAGGTCAAGTGTCTTTTCCCAAATGAGGAAGTGGCAGAGCCAGGGCTGGAAAGTAGTTTTCCTGACTTAAAAACATAATACTTTTTCTTCTATCTGTGCTACCCTTATCTATCTCTTATGTTTTCAGCAAGAGTGGAAAATCAAGTGCCAGGGAAGAGTCTGCTTTGTATGGAGAAAAACAGGCACTGGATTTAGTCTTCTTGGACCAGATTTATAGAAAGGACCAGAGGCAAATGTCGGTAGGGAGCATGTAAAGGGATGCTCTGCTGTACGGACTGTTCTCTCCAGAGTCTAGTCTGGAAATAGCAGTGAGAAGGTCCACAAGGAAGCTGAGGAGCAGAGGCTAAGCCGTATGTCCAAGGTCACACAGTGTGCTAGTGACAGAGCTGGAGTTTTAACTCAGCTACCCTCGCAGCCCTCCCAGCCCCTCTGGCAATGATTTATTGGGCACTTTTTTGAACAACTGCTTTTTTAAGCTGCTGTACATTTGTGTGTACATTACAATTTGACCTTGTTATATAACGTCTGGCACACAAAGTTACTGGTAGCTTGCCTAGACCCCACTTAAGTTCCTGCTGACGTTTTTACCTAAAGAATGAGAAAATTGTTGGATGGGTTTGGAGAGACAATTCTTCTTATAAATAGTGCTAAAACTCTTTTTTTATATGGACCTGTACAGCTAAAATCTAAACAAAAAAGACATTTGATTTACTGCAGGCATTAGGTTGGAGTGTTAAGTGGTTTTTTTAATTTCAGAGTTTTTATAAAAGGGCTGCTCTCACCCTATAGTTGATTACAATTTAAAAACAGAGACATATGATTTATTATAAACAGTGTTTTTGAGAACTAAACTTTTTTTTTTTGGGTAAGAACTAAAAATATGTATTTCAAAATTTTTTAATACCAGGAGATGTGGGGACCTGACTCTTCTTTTCCCTCCTTTGGAAATGGTATGCAGCTGTTGAGTTTCAAATGGTCAGATAGTCTTCCTTGGTGGTATCAAGAATAAGAAAGAGGAAATAGGAACCTCCTGGGTTCTGTGATGCTGGGCTGAAGACAAGGCTCCATTAACCTGGGTAAGCAACTTGCGGCTTGAGTTTGGTTTGGTTGGTCTAATCATTAGTAACTTTGTCTCCTCTGAATACCAATCCCCTCCCACCCTTTCCCGCCATCCTCTTTCACTCTTAGCCAGCAACAGGGACGTATCTGATCAGAATGGCACTAGAGCCACACTTACACCATTAAAAGCCCTACTCTCTAGCTCTCACCATACAATTTCTGGCATCTGGAAATGCCTATGTCTAGTTGAAAAAAGTGTGTAAATAGTATACAGAAAGAATACAGAATTTTAGTTAGATAGGAATAACTTAAAGACATCTATTGTATATCAGGATAATGATGGTTAATAACAATATATCGTATTCTTGAAGATCACTAAGAGAGTAGATTTTAAGGGTCCTCACCACAGGCAGTGATATGCATGTGAGGTAATGAATTGATAATTCATTAATAATTAATGTGACGTATTAAATTGATAATTCTCTTGACTGAGTCATAACACAATATATGCATACTTCAAAACATTAATTAATGTGAGGTATTAAGTTGATAATTCTCTTGACTGAGTCATAACACAATATATGCATACTTCAAAACATCATATAGTATATGATGAATAAATACAATTTTTATTTGTCAGTTATAAAATAAAAAAATAGATCCAATACAGGTCCTTGTATAAGATTGGAACTCAGTTATTACCAATTTCTTTCCCTTCCTTCTTCGTATCTATATACTGTCCATTCTCCATTCCTCCCCCTGACTCAAATGGGCAGATTCTGGGGGTTCCAGTCTCCTCCTTTCCATTCACTGGGCCTCTGTGTCTTCTTGTTCAGAATTCCTCTGCTAACTGCTGACTCACAGAGAGGACAGCGGAGGGGCATCCCAGGGGTTCTGTGGGGCCACACAGGAAGAGGGTGCAGGGTGGGGAAGGATAGATAACTTGAATCACCCACACCTACACTGTAGCTTGCAGAAGCTAGAAGAATCTCATCATCAAGCATACATACATAATAAACTCGGGGTCCTAACCAAATTGTACAATTTCCCCATTCATTAGAAAAATCCATACGATGTTGGGTTTGGAAATTCTTAGTCTGTTGAGCTGTAAAAAAAAAAAGAAATTTTTGTGTAGACCTTTTTCATTTTTATTAAGTCATAAACACATAGATCATGTATACATGAATGCATTTATGGGGTATAATGTGCTAGACTTGTTCTTGAAAGATGAAATTTTTCTTAGAGTAGGTAGACTTTTCCCCCATTATATCACAATAAGTATAATAAGGTAACAGTGTGGTTTTAACTCCCCCCAACCCCTTGTGGGAAAATCAGGGGAACTGTGAGCAAGGACAGAATGAACACTGACCACTCAGCCTTCTTAGACTTCAACAGACAAAACAGCAGCCACTCAGTGCTGGATTCAGTTGCTCTTTTCAAGTCTACACACTCCCTGTTTTGGAAGTGTACTCTCACGTCAGCACAAACCTTTCCTAAGCCTGTCCACTTTCACTCCGTAAACATGTCACTAACACTGGGTTGTGTGCACATCCTGAAATTCCTTTCTGGAACATTAGCAAGAACCTTGACAGTTTGAGATATTTTTCTGAGAAAGGTGTTTTGAGATTGTATTTGAATGTGAGAGTCTCTACTGTTCAGAGACTTTACTAAATGAAAAAGAAAAATAATTCTGATAAAGTGCTACACAGTAAACAGAACCCACCCAATGCCTTTTGTATGCTAAGTGTCCAATTATTATATTTCATTTTCCATTTAGGCTCCCCTTGTTTCTCGTTGCATCCTGAAAAGACATTGCATCATCTCTCAAACTGGCACAAACAATGGAAACAAAACCAGCCAAAAACAAATGATGATGTCCTAGTTCTAGATTCAGATTCAGATCTAAAGAGACCCCCAATACTAGAAAGATTATTACCTTCATCTCTCCCAGACCTAGTATCATTCAAAGTACGACAATGCCACCTGAAATTTAGAGGTGTGCTAGAATTGAGATGGCTTCTTTCCAGATTTTATGGTAAAGCCACTAAAACTCAACATCTTCTCTTTCTCTTAATCTCTTTTCCTCTCATCTTTGCTCTGCCCTTGGTCTCAGGGAGACCTACGCACATGCTTAGTTGATCTGTTGGTTAATGTAGAACTAAATATTATATTGACAAGCATTCTACACATTCCTTAGTGGGGAATTACTTTAACTGAAAAGGGGCTATTTTACGGGTCTTTTTGCACCAGAAGTAACCCAAATCCTATTTAGGTTGTCAATTCCTGAGAAAACAGAGTAATACAAATTTTTGCATTCTTATATATACTGAGCACTGAGTGTTTTGCGTGTATTTTCAATTAATTATTGTGTGACTCCATGAAGGTTTTATTTTCCACTCCATTTTACAGAGGAAGAAACAGGGGCAGAGAAACTAAACTCGTTCAAGGTCATAGTTGTAGTAAGCAGCAACATTGGTGTTCAAAATTAAGCCATGTGACTTTCAGGTTATTATGCCATATCCTATTACACCATGTCAACTTGTCTTGAAAAGAATTAATAATAGCAAGCAATCTCATGAGTCTAGACCCTACTCTGAATACTTTATATATATTAACACTTTTAGTCATCACAAAAACTCTGTGCGATGTGCTTATTTTCTGTGTATCCCTTCAGACACTCCACTGGTTCACACTGTGCCTAAAGAATCTAACCTTTGGGATGGAATCGTTTGCCATAGGTGTTCTGATTGTGTTTTGCCCATGGACATTCCCAGCATGAGATCAGCAGGTGGACGCAAAGTGAGGTCATGGTACTTATTGCCCCAGTTCCCTCCTGTCTGGGGCACTGGAGGTGGGCTGCATCCCTTTCCAAAAGACCACAGAACTTGTTTATCTGTTTTTTTTTCAATAGTCACTCTGTGAATTTTGCTAACAGTGTTTTCCTTTTACATATTAGGCCTACGGGTGGTAAAATCTTTTTGCTGTTGATTCCCCGACCTCTGTGACTTTGTAAATAGACTCTGTGGTAAACTTCCTACAAACGCTCAGTGCGTTATTGTCTTCCTGCTGGTACCCAATCTAACCAAGATATATTCTGTTATTAGCAGCACCAGGGTTTGACTAATAAAGCATAGGGAAGTTAAATAAAGGACACAAGGTAACTGATAGAATTTGCATTAAAACCCAAGCTGTCTGGCTTAAGCCCATGCTTTTACTCACCATGCTATTCTGACTCTTATGTGTGTATGTTGGGTTTTTGACAAAAATTTGCAATTCAGGTAGTATATATCAAAGAATAATTAATGGACAGTTTAGAGTTTAGCATAGCTAATGACAGCGATGCAATAATTTGTAGCATCAAAGTGCTAGGGGGGAAATGTAGTGAGTTTACCCATATTTTTAATCAAACATTTATCAAAGTTTTTTAATGTGTCAAGACTTTACTTAGACTTTACTGGATTAGGGGGATAGATTTAAAATTAAGTCCTGGTCTGAGAAATTGTGTAGTGGGATTGCTGCGTTGCTCTCTGATGGTTTGGATTTGATTAGCAACAAGGGACATGGCAAAAAGCCTTGACACTGGCTACACCTGCGCGGTTACTGTTCCATATGTGTAACTTTAATTTTTTCTATGAGTCGTTAATGTTAATTAGTGATGAGTAGTGTGTTTTCTTTCGATAGTCAATAGAGGTTCTCCTCTGAGGTGTAAGCATTCAAAACAGGCACCACAGAAACAAGATATAGTCTTACAAAATAAATGACATCTACAGTAAAATGGTAGTGCTACAAATAGAGTCCCAATTCATATACATGAGTTCTCTTTCCCTACTAATTGAAATGTTCCCTTTGGGGAATCATTGCACCCTAAGCTTTTAGAGAAAAGAACCCTGGACTGGGAATAATAGTTGTGGATTCTGATGTGAACTTTGCCTCTAACGTGTGAGATTTGGTTCTAATGGGCTAGTGGGTCTGGGCTACAGTTTTTTTTTTTCCTTTTTGATGTTTTGATATTGGCATACACAGTGTACCCATCCAATCAGGGTAAGTGAGGGCATGGATTAACTCAAGCTTTTATCATTTCTTTGTGTTAGCATTTTAATTTCACTATTTTTTGCTATTTTAAAATATATAATAGTTAACTATACTTGCTAAATTGTGCCCTAAACTTCCCTCTTAGCTCTGTGTATGCTTTACTTCATGGGTTTTGATATGTTGTGTTTCCATTTTTATTTGTTTCAAGGAATGTTTTGATTTCTGCCTTAATTTATCCATTCACCTAATTGTCATTAGGGATCATGGTGTTTGGTAGCCATATACGTATATAGTTTGCAAAGTTCCTTTTGGTATTGATTGACAGTTTTCTTTCTTTTTTGTTGTTGTCTGAGAAGATAGTTGATATGTTGATTTTTTATTTATTTATTTTTTTTGGTTGCAGGTGTCATTGTGGTTTGGTGGGCCCGGGCTGGATTCAAACCCGCCACCTTAGGTGTATGTGGCTGGCGCCTTAGCCACTTGAGCCACAGGCACTGAGCTGATGTTGATTTCACATATGGTCTAGTCTGGAGAATGTCCCATGTGCTGATGAAAAGAGTGTATATTTTGTGGTTGTTTGGTAGAATGTTCTATGAATGTCTGCAAGGTCAAGTCAGTCTAGATTCTAGTTTATTGATTTATTCCTTTTTATTTTTATAGATTTAGGGGACACAAGTGCACTTTTGTTATATGGATATATTGCATAGAGGTGAGAGGTAGGCCTGGGCTTTCAGCGCACCCATCACTCAAATGGTGTACATTATACTCAAAAGATAATTTTTCATCCCCCACCCCCCATCCTTCCACATTTTGGTGTTGCCAATATCTATTATTTCACTCTGCATATCCACGTGGACTCATTCTTTAGCTCCCACTTGTAAGTAAGAACATGTGGCATTTGACTTTCTGTTTCTGAGTTACACTATTTAAGATAGTGCCCTCCAGTTCTGTGACTGCAAGACTGGTGGGGTTATCTCCATCTCTAACAGCCAGAAGGGGAAAGGAAGACAGAGAAACTATTCAAAGTTTATTTGGATTACATTGAAAATGGCTCATATCACTCACGACGTGGCCCCTCATAAGTGCAAGTAAAGCTTTCAAATACAGGTGTGTGCTCATGAAAAAGAGAACATATGCTATGTTAACCAGTTTGGTGAAAATATTTCAAACTATATATAGAACTAGCACACTGTACCCCAGGATTGCATTAATGTACACAGCTATCATTTAACAATAAACAAAAAAGAACATGGGGATTTTAGTAAACCATTGGCAGTGTTTGCTTCAGAATGGGAGTGACAAGGCCAAGTTTTACAAAATTTGTATGGAAATCCCCTTTTTCTTTTTGGTTGTCAGGTGGCCTAATTTTGTCATATTATAAGCACTTGTTTCTGGTAAGGATTCTCTCACCCTCAGTTCTGTAATTTCTGTATACAGGTATTGCATCTTATATCACTTACTTCAATTGAAATAAGAAAAAGAGATTATAAGCTAAGCACTATGGAAAATATTTTGTCCTGATCCTGTGGGATCCAGTAAAGGGGAGGAAGAGCTAAAGAAAAAACAAATATTCAAAAGAAGCAACAAAACATGTTATAAAAAAGAGGAGAATGGAAGATGTGGGTGGGGCAGGGACACTCCTCACGGGGCTCTGAGGGCCGTTCTTTCAAGAGAATTGAGTTAAGAGTCATAAGATTAAGACCACAATGGATGTGCTGCCTTCAGGAGCGTCCCTGGCAAAGGAGACCTGCAAATTATGGTTTTTGTGGTCTCCTTCTTCTTTCGTGCTAAGAAATAAACAGAGCCACAAGCATTACCATGGAGCCTCTTTTCCCTTAAGTCTTTCCCTCTGTCGGGGTTTGTCGCCTGCTCCCTGCAGCCACCGCAAGATACCAAATATGCCTTGAGACGGCATGTTTTCCATCTGAAGTCATGATTCACGAATCCCCTGTGTTGTAAACTGACCTGCAGAATGGGAGGGGGAAAGAGCGAGAGGCAGGAAAAACACATTTGGGGGTTTCTCATTCAGTGACTTGCTTTCTGAGGCATTCCAAGAACTCCACTGACATTTGAATTATCATCATACTATCTTGGAAAATAAAAGCAAAAACACAAAAAATGAAAATATGACAAAGGTGACTGCCCTCAGAGGGAAAGTGAGATAGATGAAGGTAACTTGGGAATACACAATTATTTTGCACAGTTTATACCAAATACTCCTTTATGTAGTGGATGCCTTTGGGGGAGGCAAGAATCCCACCTTAGGAAGGCTGGCTCTGATATTGTTAGCCCACAACGTTGTCGTCTTCTGCATTTGTAACACTCACCAGTCTGTATAGTCACTTAGAAAGATGAGAAGAAAGATGATCCACGTGGCGTGGGAGAAAGGCCACTTCACTGCCAGATGGGAGGCTTAGGTTTCGGAACTGGCTTGCCATGATATTATGTGACGTTAGGCAAATTATCCAACCTCGTCAGACTAAGGTTCATCATTAGTGAAATATGTTATAGCGTCGATGATCTTTGGAAATTCGTTTCATGCTGACATTCTGGAACTGTAGTTATTGTCTTCCGTTTTCTAGAAAGGCTTTAAGGTAGCTAATTCTAGGAACACATATTTTTAGTTCTTCAGGCCAGAGTATCAGGAGCTCTTTAATAATGTATTTTTGAATAAGACATTTGATTAGATGCAATACATTTATATTTCGTTTATTAAGTCTTTTTTTTCAGACATAAAGTTTTACTTCTTTGCTTGGATTTAGGGTAGTGCCATAATCATAGCTTAGTGCAATTTCAAAATCTGTGCTCAAATCATCTGCCTCAGCCTCCCAAGTAGTTGGGACTACAGGCATTCCACCATACCTGCCCAGTATGGCTATTTTTTTGTAGAGATGGGGTCTTGCTATGTTGCTCAGGCTGGTTTTAAACTCCTCCCCTCAAATAGTTCTCCCGTCCTGGCTTCCCCAAAGTGCTAGAATTATAGGCATAAGCCAGTGTACCTGACCTTCATTTAATAAGTCTTTCTTTAATATTCAATCAATATTTATAGAGTTATCTGATGAAATGAATGAATTAAAAATGTTGTTCTTTGTGCTATGGGAATTCATCCAGTTACTGCTTATAAGAGGCTTAAAAAAACATGGGAGATATAAGACATTTATTTAAAAACTATAATATATGGTAGATTTTAAGTATTTATTAACTGACCCACATATCATATGGCAGCAATTCACTTGAGACATTCCTGTCCCAATTTTCTTCTCTTTCCAGGCCAGATTATCTTCCCAAAAATCTAGGTAAGAGGTAGGATAGAGTGGAGAATGCAAAGACTCTCTTGAGCATACAGCTTTGATCAAGCAGCATGGGCGTGAAATAGTGAATTGGCAGCCCCTAAAATTGAGAAATAGGTAATGTACTTTCATATTGAAAGAGGTAAATCTAAGCCTTGGTTTCTTTATGTAATAAATCATCCCCCCAAAGTAAGTTCTCTGTAACCAAAATGTGGGTCCACTCCTAGCACTCTGGGTGGCTGAGGTGAGTGCACTGCCTGAGCTTAGGGGTTTGAGACAGCCTGAGCAAAAGCAAGACCCCATCTCTAAAAATAGCAGGGTGTTGTGGCAGGAACTGCTAGTCCCAGCTACTTGGGAGGCTGAGTCAAGAGGATCACTTGAGCACAAGAGTTTGAGGTTGCTGTGAGCTACAATGCCATGGCACTCAATCCAGGGTGACTGAGACTGTCTCAGAAAACAAAACAAAACAAAACAAAACAAAACAAAACAGGCCAACTTTTGCCTTTCTGCTATGCACATGTCTGCTAACTGTGTTAAGCAGGCAGGCAAGGGCAAATAGTCTTCAAATGTTGATGTCATGGAAGAGTGGAAGTTTAGCCAGGCAAAACCTCTCCCCCACATTGATGCTCCTCTCGGTTCTTACTTAACAACTCTCACACAAGCCAGACTGTGCATCTTCTCACACATGCCTCTGAAAAGACATCGGCACTCTTGTTCCCCTCTACCAGAGAATTCCAGTATAGAAGAGTGAGCCATCTGGATCATGAGAATGTGGCCTATACCACACTCACTCCATCAGTTTATCCTAGCTGGTATGATAGAGGAGGTATGACGGAGGTTATAGCAGCTCCTTCCTTGGAGATGTTTAACTGTTTGTTATCATTAGCGACTGTCTGACTTGGGTACAGAAGCTGGGACTATATGACATCTGGTGGCTCTTTTCAGTGCTGTTAATTCTATTTCCCAGATGTTGGTGTTGTGGTTTATAGATACTATAATCCAGAGCGGCATGAAAAGAATAGGAATAAAATTCCTTTGTGGGCTTAATTCACATCTCCTTAACTCCCGCACACCTCTTCTGGAAATACATAGAAAAAGACAAGTTGGGTGAGGAGCAAATGGTGTGAGGCCAGTGAGAGTAGAAAAGGGGTCCACAAAGACTCATGTAAGGCAATGAAATGAGTCTTCACAGAACCCCACTTTGGCAAGTGGTTTGAATTAACTTTTCTCACAGCTACTCCATTTAGGGGCAGAGAATCACCTGTGTGGGAACTCTATGCACTAGCAATGAGATATCTGAGTTTTGTTCAGTAGGTTTTAAAATAAATTATGTTCATAAATTTCTACTGAAGTTCATTTCAGGGTATTTCAATATCCAAGTCAGTCTTAACATTAGAAAATTAGCAACATGTAAGGCAGCTGGGCACAATGTAATTGGACTCAATAGGCAACAGCCAGATTAAATGAAGCAATTACTTACAGTGGTTCTCAATCTTCCTAATGCCTTGGCCCTTTAATACAGTTCCTGGAGGTCACGACCCACAGGTTGAGAACCGTGGCTTAGGACTTGGTGTGGAGCCATAGTTGGGGATGTGCTGAGGAGAACACCAATCATGTCAGTGTTGACAATTACAGCCTGCGTGGGACTGAGGAAATATTCAAAAGAAGTGATACGTTGCATCAATGGAGCTTCCTGTTTTAGTTTGTAAAGTGTGAGTATATATTCCTTAAAACATTATCTCTTTAAAGTGTTGTAAAATAATAAAGGTTTTAGAAAATTAATGAAGTGAAGCACAGTGTTATGGAGAAATGATGAATTGCTACGTCAACTACCCAGTTGATGGTGGGTAAGCTCCCAAGGCTTTGCTAAGATGAAGTTTCTTCTAAATTTCATTTTCTTCAACTATGAAATAAGAGGTTAGAATAGATGATTTCTAATGCCTATCTATTTCGGTTATAAAGTTGTGTTATTGTTTAAAAATTAACAAATGCAGCATTCAATATGTATTGAGGACTCTGATGAGCCGGGCGTTACCTGGGTGCTGTGGATACAGAGATGAATAGGGCATTAAGTCTGCCCCAAGTCCTGCAGTTCTGTCTCCTATGTGTCTGCACATATTCTAAGGAGTTCCATTAGAATTATGCTATCTTTTTATTTAATTTACATGCCAGGATCCACATGGAATTTGTTATTAAAGGTGTCTCTGCATTCATGCAATTGATCATTAATTACCGAATAGGAAATCAGTACAATATTGATTTATGATAAAGTGCTCTAATGGAATGCTGACTAGAGGAACACTTGTGTATTTTCATGGCCTTCAGGATACTGAAGTAAGCATGAGCATGTTGCCTGTACCCTGAAGGATCTCTTGCTTCTGTCCTGTCTTGATCATCAATTCTATATCATTTCATTGAAATGTAAGAGCCTGTGGAAAGTTTAATTTTTAGCATGCTGAGAGTGTTTTGGAAAGAAACTGAAAATGTTATCTCACTTTTCCAACTGGTTTCATGTTCAATTCTGAACCTCGGTGGGGGTGGCCCGTAGTGTTGTTGGAGATGGTGGTGGGAAGGAGAGGAATTGGTGGAGAGATGAAGAGCAGCTACATCAGTTAAGAGGAAGGAACCTGGGGAGAGAGCATATGTGTAAACCTGGCCTGGGAAGATTAAGGATGTCTCTGTGAGGGCCCCAGCTCTCCACCTCCTGCAGTTCCAGCTGTAGTCTGATTACAACTGGTTAACAAACCCTGTGCCAGAATGGCCCCGCCAAGCCCCACCTGAGCTGGTGACTCAAGGAAATGAGGAAAGATAGTCAAATGATTGCTGTGGGATAGGTCATCAGAATTTGGGGTAATTTGTTATGGATCAATAGTACTGGAAGATAAGGAGAATCTGAGAAGAAGATTATTATTATTATTTATTTTCCATCACCTCTACTAGAATATAAACTCTATTACCTTATTGACTTGTTTGCCTTTTATTTGTAGCACCTAGACTAATAGATATTTGATGATCAGTAAATATTTGATGAATGAATGAATGATATATAAAAATACACCAAAAAAATCATTCTTCTACGTTATTTGGCCTTTGAGGACTTAGATTTCATTTTCTTTTCCTGTAACATTTTATTCCTTTTAACAGTTTTATTCATGAGAGTAGATATGAAGAGCTCAATGAACTCAGAAGTTAGAAGGCAGAAATTATGTTTTAATGTCCCTGAATTCTTACTGGCTATCTGCCAAAGACTCTCAGAAAAGGTCAAATGGGTATAAAGAACCAACTCCTTATGGCTAAATGTGTAATAGTTTCTTCAAAAGAAGTATATGCAGAAAGGCAAATTGTGTACTGCAGTTTGTGTACTGTGTTGGTAATCTATTGCAAATTGTGTACTGTGTTGGTAATCAGCTAGGTGGGCAGGCATCCCTAAAAAACCAAAATCTGAATCTGCATTATTTGTAGGAGAGGTGAACAGTAACCCCCAAATACAGTTTTCTCATTAGGGAATCAGATTGAGGTGAGCGTGATTCAAATTGTTTTGCGATCTCTAGAATTTTAGACTGATGGTCGGAATTTTACAGACAATTACATAATTTCATATTTATTTAAGACTGTCTAGCAAGCTCAATTACCCAGATTGCTAGCTTCCTTTTTTCCATTTAATTAGCCTAAAATGATCAAAGTCTGAAATTCATTTAGGGACTCTGGGACATTTTTATTCAATAGGGAATCCCTTAATGTATGACTGAGTGCATTAAATGGCCATTAGGGACCAAATCATTTAGTAGTTTATCAATATTGTGAGTTCTCTCCCAGATTACGGCTCATTCCCAGAACACTTTACGTTATGATTTGAAGCTAAATGAAAGCACAAATCCATAGCATTTGGAGGCATGGTGATGGCTAAATCAGATTTGAATCTTCTAATCTTAAAATGTCTTGAGGAAGGTCACAGAAAACAAAGAAGTTGTCTGATGTCTTGAGGGATGACAATTAAAACCATCTTCCATGCAGCTAGCTTACTATGTAAAACAGTGCCTTTAGATCAGTGAAAACATATATTTTAAAATAGTGGACATTTCAAACGTGTAATAATATTTAAAAGAATAACAAATACAACTGATGTGAAAACTATAAAACAATTGTCACATCTTCTACCATTTGTTTTCTCAGAAAGGTCTATTTTTTTTTTCTCAGACCAAAGGGCTCTCTCAGAGATAAAATGATGTATATTCAGGGATAAACCTTTTTGGAATCGATGAAATTTTAATTTTTGGTAATGTGTTATAACTCCACTTGAAAGATAGACTCTTTAAAATGTTCTTTACCTATACGTGCGGATTTGGAATTCCAATGACACTTACTGAATCATCATGCAATGTTTAAGATATGTCTTTAAGTCAAATGAAATACACCAAGCACAGAAAGACAAATATCTCATGTTCTTACTAATATGTAGGCACTAAAATCGTGGATTTCATGAAGATACAGAGTATACTGGTGGTTACTAGTGGTGAGAAGGGGAGGGGAGAGTGGAAGGTATAGGTAATTTATCGTCTATATCTTTCTTTTCTTTCTTCCTTTATTTTCTTCCTTTCTTTCCTTCCTTATCTTCCTATTTTTCTTATCTATCTAATTTATCTACCACTTACCTATATATCCAGTTTCCATCTATATCCTACCTCCCAAACTAGTGATTTAAAAGAATATTCTTTTCCCATTCATGTATTGAAGGGCAGCTGGGTTGTTTCCAGATTTTTGCAATTGTAGTCACTTGAAATCAGTTCTACATGTGGTTTTAATCCTAAAATGTTTAAAATGAAGTTTTTCTATAATCACCAATTAAGTAGTTTTGACACTTCATACATGTAATTTAAAATGGTGGTAGTCTACTGTGCATTTTACAAGGGTACAAGTTAAATCTACTAAGTGTAGAATATAAATATCTTAACAGAATAACTAAGAAAATGCGGTGAAGGGTATGTTAACCAGTTTGATGGAAGCATTTCAATTGTATATAAAACCAGCACATTGTATCCCCTAATTGCATTAATGTACACAGCTATAATTTAATTAAAAAAAATAAAATGGTGATAGTAAATTGAAATCTTGAGTTTCAGATTGTTCTTTAAAGCCAGATATTCTAAAAAATTGGCTTAAATAATTGGAAAACTCAGGATTTTAAACTTAAAATTATTTTTCTAATGGTATTTTTTTGTGGTATTTATGTAAACTTAAAGATGGGCTATATAAAGAACTAGAAGGATTATCTTGTTTTCTAAATTTTATGAAAGCAAGCAAGCGACTTCACCCCTTCCTTTCCTCCCAGCTCCTGTTAGTCTCTTAGCCTGAGCCCCAGTCCCAATCCTCTGCTGATTGCCTGAGTTTGCAGCTTCCCCTTTAAAGCTGTGACTCATTTGAGACCAAAACACTTCTGGTTTCCCTTGTAGCCCGGAAGAGGAAGACTAGACTTCCCATGAAATTTTAGGAGAATTAAAAGGAAAAAAAATGAACATCGAAAGCTTAAAATGGTCAAGCTTACACAATCAGCCTTCTGAGTCCACCATCCTGAACTAATCCCCAAGGCTCATCTGTCCCTATTTCCTTCTATAACTTAGCTCTCAAAGTAGCAACATTTTAGCTCCCCAAAAGCTTTGGTCATGTAAAAATGACCTGTTTGTCATCTTGTACTTTTGTGACCCAAATCCAAAGATAGTACTAGGTTTTTTCTATGGTTCCTTTCTCTGTGTGTAGTGATATGCTAATTTCAGGGCCCAGTATTAGTTGACACTTTAATGACTGATAGAAGGAAATAACTCTGTCTTTGATGAGACTCCTGTCCATACTGAAAGTATTTAGGTAAAATAAAATGTTAACCTTAAAGTTAACCTACCATTCAAACAAAATGGTAACATAGTCGATGTTCAAATTAATACAGTTTCTACAACAGGGGTCATTCTACTTCAGAACTATGTAGCAGGATTTTTGTTAGGTATTTATGTGAGTGCATAGAGATGGGGATGTGTGATAGGAATTATTCTCTATTATTTTTATTTCCCTGCTCATATTCTCTTTTGGGGTCTTGTACTTCATTCCGTAGAAAAAACATCTATTGGTATATAATGACCAAATGCTGCTTATAACTCTTACGTGTTACTATCTTTTACCTTTAAATATTGAGTTGATATAACATGGTTACCAAATCTCAATAATAGCTAGTAAAACAAAAACAATAATTTATCTACATAGGAAAGATATGAATTAACAAATTTTCAGAATGTATTATTATTTGTTATATTATGTACATCAATTTGAGAAATGATTATTTCCACATTAACCATAAACTAGGTCCTAGAGGAAGAAAGGAATAAGGACAGGTAGTTTTCATTTTAAGCTCGTTAAAAATACTGTAATTAGCTTATTCAAATTAAAAAAATTTTAAAGTAAATTTTGGATCATTTATCGTTTGGAATCATCCGTCCCTGCTCCCTGCTATTCATTTGGTTGTTGGAGACATGCACTGTCTTTTTTCCATGTTTTTGCCTTCTTAATTGGTTTAAATAAATGACTCCTGCATTATTAGGTCTAAAAATTTTAAAATATAGTTCAAATTCATTAATTTGGATCTGGTTTATTCAGAATTTATGATGATGTAGTTTAAGACTGGCTGGAGTTTACTTTGCACAGACGTTGAGAGAGTGATTACTGACTAAATTATTACCTTTAATGGCATCTCACGGAGAACCACGTTTCGAAGCCATCAAAGTTAAGACACTGTCTCAATGTCATATGTTAACTAGTGGTAGAGCCAGGATTCCAGCTCAGGTCTCCTGATTCCCATCCAGAGGCAACTTATGAGAAGAGAGAGTTTTCAGGCAGTTTAGAAATTCCATTTGTATATAGCCCTTGACCAACACTTACACTTTTTCTGATTCATGTGTACTTTCCTGTGTGCGTGCCTGCTCTGCTCTTCCCGTATAATGAGATGAGGATATTTCACCCAATTCAGAGGTACAAATTTCCAACTAAATGAAGTTTGGAAAATAATTGAGAGAGTGAGAAGACCTTTAAAACCGTGGTATCATTGTTAAGCCATGCAAAATTAAATTTAGTCATAGGGTAAACTGATATGAGGAATGTGGCTAATGCTGTCTGGGAAATGGAAAAACAAGGAAAGGGTTTATGAAAAAGATAAATAAGAAGTTATGGAAGTGTTCACCCACTTGGACATAAACTGGCCCACAGGATGTTAGAAGAAATCATTTCAATTCCAAGTTTGTGTACATGGTGGGGAATTGGTTGGTTATCCAATATAGACTTTAAAGGAACAAACAAGAAAGGAAAAGATTTATGTCTGTCTTTTGAGTAACACAGAGGAAATGATCAGTGATGTAGACATAAGGGACTGCTTAACGGAGTGATAGCCATCATAATTCAGTTAGATTGTAATTGAGAATCAAGTGAGACCCAGAAAAGGAAAACTTAGGATGATGATTACTAAATTAAAGCAGAGAAAATGCGAAAGTAGAGGCAATTTTTAGATATAAAGTCAAGGGAGCAGGCTGTCAGGAATTGAAAGTATAAGAAGAAATGTTTGCCAAAAATATTTATCAATTTTGTTTTATAAAGTATAGAGAAGCTAAATCACATATTATAATCCAGGGTAAGAAAAATATAGCATCATGTGAATAATAAAATACAAAATTGAGATGAGGTTCTAGAAAGATTATAGAATGAGGCTGCAATGGTGAAATGCTAATCCAAATTATGTTGGCAAAAGGAAACATTGCACAAATAGCTAACAAATACACGAAACCTTTTTCAATACCGTCGCATGTAAAATATCAGAGGCAACTTTAGCCCTAGAAGCATGGCAAGAAAAACTTATGGGTAGCATAGATGAATATATTGTTAAATAGAAAAAAATTTTTTTCTTTATTATCAAGACCCCACCCCCTCCCTCCTTTCATCTCTCTGCTCTTCCTTTTCCTCTACCTTTTCCTCCTTCTTTCTATCTCTGCTCTCCCCTTCCCCCACCCCCACTGTGTCATTAATTGTTATTAATTCTCCTCATATCAAAATTGTGTACATAGGATTTATGCTTCTCCATTCTTGTGATACTTTACTAAGAATAATGCATTCCACTTCCATTCAGATTAATACAAAGGTTGTAAAGTCTCCATTTTTAAAAAATTTCTTATAGCATAACTGTGTACATTAATGTAATCATGGGGTACAGTGTGCTGTTTTCATATACATTTTGAAATACTCTCCATTTTTTTTTAATGGCTGAATAGTATTCCATGGTGTACATATGCCACAGCTTGTTAATTCATTCCTGGGTTGGTGGGCATTTAGGTTGGTTCCATATTTTGACAATTGTAAATTGAGCTGCAATAAACAGTCTAGTGCAAGTGTCCTTATGATAAAAGGATTTTTTTCCTTCTGTGTAGATGCCCAGTGATGGGATCACAGGATCAAATGGGAGATCTAGCTTGAGTTCTTTGAGAGTTCTCCATGCTTCCTTCCAAAAAGGTTGCATTAGTTTGCAGTCCTACCAGCAGTGTAAAAGTGTTCCCTTCTCTCTGCATCCACACCAGAATCAGCAGTTTTGAGATTTTGTGATGTGGGCCATTCTCACTGGGGTTAGATGGTATTACAGGGTGGTTTTTATTTGCATTTCTCTAATAATTAGGGATGATGAGCATTTATTCATATGCTTGTTAGCCATTTGTCTGTCTTCTTCAGGGAAGGTTCTAGTCATATCTCTTGCCTATTGATATATGGGATTGTTGGCTTTTTTCATGTGAATTAATTTGAATTCTCTATAGATCCTAGTTATCAAGCTTTTGTCTGATTCAAAATATGCAAATATCCTTTCCCATTGTGTAGGTTGTCAATTTGCTTTGGTTGATAGAAGCTTTTCAGTTTAATTAAGTCCCCTTTTGTTTATTTTTGTTGTTGTTCCAATTGCCATGGCAGTCTTCTTCTTTTTTTTTTTGAGACGGAGCCTCAAGCTATCCCCCTGGGTAGAGTGCCATGGCATCACACTCACAGCAACCTCCAACTCCTGGGCTCAAGTGAGTCTCCTGCCTCAGCCTCCCAAGTAGCTGGGACTACAGGCGCCCGCC